>VXBZ01005426.1:0-18821 GCA_013399135.1 Heliornis fulica
CAGGACTCTGCCCTTGGCCTCATACCATTAGACTCTTAGCCCACCAGTCCAGTCTGTTCACGTCCCTCTGAAGAGACTCCCTACCCTCAAGGAGATCGACACTTCCTCCCAGCTTAGCGTCATCCGTGAACTTACTGAGGGAACATTCAATCCCTCCATCCTCTGATACAGATGTTGAACAGAACTGGATCCAGGACTGAGCCCTGCAGGACACCACTTGTGACCAGCCTCCATCTGGATTTGGCTCCATTGACCATCACCCTCTGGGCTCGACCATCCAACCAGTTTTTAACCCAAGAGAGGGTGCACCAGTCCAGGCCAGTGGTAGCCAGTTTCTCGAGCACGACGCTGTGAGAAACAGTGTCATAGGCCTTACTGAAGTCCTAGTAGACCACATCCACAGCCCTTCCCTCATCCACTAAGGATGTTAGAAGTGATATATCCTTTCCCTCATCCACTAGTAGTGGATGTTAGTAGTTACAGGTACATCATTTATTTCTGCATGAAACGTGAAAACTGATGAATTTTTCTTTTTACAACATCAACAGCTCTTTGTTTTCCAGCACCTGTACCAAGTTTAGTTTTTGAACTCTCAAAGCCAGCTGATTTAGTCATAGAGGCCTATAACCAAGGAATCCAAGCCATGTGTTAAATGAAGTTATACGACCATAATACACCCCTAACAAAAGCTCACAACCTGTAAAACAGATACATTAGCAGGTGCGACATTCTGACTAGCAAGATTAACTATCCTGACTTTCTATCTACCTTCAGTCTTTTGGGGGCTTAAAAACAGCTCACTAGAAACTGAAGTCTTTTTTCATACTGTAAACAGTTCATCTATTTTTAAACAGGATGTAAATCTCTGCCCTACAAATCCCACATGCTTTCCTCCACGAACTAGTTATAAACACAGGCAAACTACGCAATTCTTGGGTATAGAGAAGATCCTGCTCTAGTTTAAATAACTAATGTTGTGGTTCTCACTAACTGTGCATTTTGAAGAATTCTAGTTCCTTAAAAGATAATACTGACCGCAGAACAGTTAGTGACACCAAAATTAACTTCCCAACCAATCTCAAGTCTTGTTACAAACTAGAATTTCTGTGGCAAGTACTTTACTGAGCAGGTAAAAAGACACTAAAACAGATTCACTGCAATTTATACAAAGTTACCAAAAAAGCTTACTATGTTATTTGGAAATAAGTTGTGCTTGCAACTTTTGTCTATATGAACCACCCTATATTTAAAAGGAAGTTAAGCCATCTTTCTCCCATTTTTTATAATGTGATGCATATAATAATTTCAACTAGTAATTCTAGTGAT
Source organism: Heliornis fulica (assembly GCA_013399135.1). Taxonomy (NCBI): domain Eukaryota; kingdom Metazoa; phylum Chordata; class Aves; order Gruiformes; family Heliornithidae; genus Heliornis; species Heliornis fulica. The sequence goes on from VXBZ01005426.1 coordinate 1,327, forward strand.
TAAGAGTTTTAAATATAGTATCTAATTAAAATTTGTGAAATAATTACATTACATGTTAAAAAAGTCTAATTCTTGTCTTGTGTAGGTTGTTTCCTTCAGAGCAGCCTGCAGTCTACTAGCAAAATAAAAATATAACTGGAAATAGATCCAGTGAACCATATGATTTATTATTATCTTTCACAATCAATATATTAAAACCACTCAGCTTAATCACTGCTGCCACTTAGATTCTGTTGAATCAATACTGCTCTCATACTTCCCTAACATTTTTTTTGTCAACCAACAAAACCACACTTCTCTATTTCATGAATGAAAATGAACACATGCCTAAATTTTGTTTGACAATGAAGCTCAAAATAAATTGGAAAAAAACCCCAAACAACACAAAACCAAACTTCAAGGTCTGCCTTAACCTGTTTTGAAGCAGATGTTCATACTGGCTTGAGGCTGAAAAGGTTTGTTGTCATCACTTTGTTTTGGAAGAATTGCTGATCTTGAAAACAATCTCTGGAGATCGTCTAGTTTAACCTCTCTGTTAAAGTAAGATCAGCTAGATAGGCTACTCTGGACCACATCCAGATGGGTTTTTTGAGCACTTCTGAGGACGGAGAATCCACATCCTCCTTAGGCAGCTTCTGCCAGGTCTTAGACACTCTCACCATCAAAAAATCAAACCCAAACCAACTAAACCAAAACAAAAACAACAATCAAATAAAAAACTCACATTTTTTTTTCCTTATTTATTATCTGTATTTCAGTTTGTGTGGATTGCCTCATGTCCTGTCAGCACGCACCACTGAGAAGCCTGGCTCCTTCATCTCCATTCAGTATCATTAGGTATTTACAAACACTGCAGAATTCTGCCTCCCTTGCTGCCCACCTCCCCCACCCACCCTGACTCTTCTCCACACCAAAGAGCCACAGCAATCCCGCTCTCTACTCTTATGTTGTAGTTCTTGCCCTTAATCATCTTCACGTCTTCGCACTGGACTCTCTCCAGTCTGTCCATGACTCCCTTGTACTGGGTAGCTCAGCCTGGACTCAGCAGTCCAGTTGCAGCTTCATCAGGGCTAAGCAGAGGGGACCAATCACCTCCTTCAACCTGCTGTCTCTTCCTAATTTCAAATTACAGAATTCCATAGTATTTTCATACTAAATGTAGAAGCACCTTTTAATATTTTCCATTTTTAATATGCACAAAGATAAAATATTTTCCTACCACTACTTTATTCTCACTACTAAATATTTCTGAGGAATTCTGTCCATTCTTCCTACCCTCAAATGCCAAAGGAGGATACTGCATTTTAAGATAGTAAAGAACTTGAAGTAAAAACCTGAGATCTGGTGTGAAGTCACCCTTCTACAACAAAGGAAGTGAGAACAAAACAATCAACTTTTAGATTAGTACAACTGCAGCATTTAAACATGCAAAATGTAGTTCTCTCCCTTGGTGGCTAACAGAATTCGATGTTTAGGTTTTAGGTTATACAAATCATTGTTTCACTGAAACACTCCTCAGAAAAAGGAAAAAAAAAATATATATAGCATGTTATATATATAAAATACGATGTAATATAAAATATTTTAAAAAATAATTCATTCCACTTCAATGTTTTCTTTTTATATCACCAGCTACATTCTAGCATGTATATTTGGAAAACAAACCATTAACTGCCACTAAGTACTTCTCTGTATATTCCAATCTTAAAAACGCTTATGAAACAAGTCATGAAATTATTCAAGGGCACAGATTTCTCACTTTCATCATCTGAGAAATCATTTCTGCTGCTGTGTAAGTATGAATTCACACTTTTCTATTAGGTGAATGGAACCAAGCAGTGCTTCTGTCAGATAGAACAGGAGCGTACTCCTTCCCAGCACTCCTTTTTAAGACTTGTATTCACACCCATTAGTATCATGAACTGATCTTAGTCTGTGTATCATGTGAAGTCCCGTCAGGATTAGCCCCCTGCTACTATTCCACAAATAGCTGAAGAGATGGCTAAACTGGTGTACTATTTCTGTAAAAGAAAAAGTGGCTGGAAGAACAATTGGAAAGACAAGGAAGTTTCCCTCAGCAAGACCAGTAACATCAGGCTTTGTCCACACTGGTATTTCAAAAGCTTTACAACCGTAGATTGGTTGGGAATGAGCAGATTTTAAAGGTGCTACCTACTAGGCTTCCTTTTCTCTTCTCCTGGAGGAACTTACCCAGAGAAAAGAACATCTGTTTATCTGATAGCAGCACATCGGTTTCTTTAGGAAGAAGAAAGGATAATTTATAACATCCTCCCTCCTACTACGTCTCACACAGAAGTTCATATGCATCCTGGACATTATGTAAAACTACAAGAGTAAAATGGAAAAGATAGTGGAAGAGGGTGAGGGGGCAGAGCAGGACAGAGTCAAGGTTGTTGTACATTTTTTAAAAAAAAAAGTATGAAAGGATTCTGAAGGAAAAATGTAGTGTTAGCTTTACATAACAACCTCAAGCTCTTATTCTTTCTAGCTATTTTTTCTCCTCAGAAAAGCAGTCTTTTGATAGTACATAAGCTGAAGACCTATTTGCCGAGAAATAGATTTGTTCTGATGAACTCTGGCTTTTATGCTTCATATATACATACTCCCACCTGGAGAAATCGGATGAAATCTCGATTTAAAACTTCTATTTACAATTCTTTTGTTTATTTTGTGGTTTGGGGGTTTTTGTTTTTCTTTCTTTTTTCTTCCCATAGAAAGAAGAATTTGGTAGATTTCAAAGTAGAAACTACTGCAGTTTCAGAAACATCTGTTTGATTAATTCATTGTAGATTCTTTTTTCCCCCTGAAAACTCAGGTATTAGCTATTAAGTTGCAGGTTTATACTGCTAGTTTTTTTGACGTTTGTTTTTTTAAATAATCAGTTTTAGTATTTTCACATTAAAAAATGAAATCTAGATGTCTTGCTTTCCTGGGAAGTTCTCAAAAGTGTAAACTGTTCTTGTATAAGGAGAGGCAACTGCTCTGCCCAAACTGTAGGATGAAAACATTGAGATCCAATACTCACATCAAGTATGGTCAGCACATATTAACCAATTCCTTACGTAAGGCTGTAAACCTTCTACATAAGGTACCTTAACATAAATAACATAAAGCAGGTAACATAAATACCTACTTTACAATCTATAAACAGCCATTGTTACGGATCACTGTCAAGATTCTTAGATCCAAAATGACATGAAAACATCTCATCCTGCTACAGAAGACAACTATCTATTCTTAATTAACATTATACAGCCAATTACACCAAGTTTCTGTCAGCACTCAAGCATGGGACTTCAAGCATGGATCTCAGCATTGGGCAGCTCTTGCTTCTTTACTTTTCAACCACTAATATTTACCAAATATCACCTCACAAAGTGCAAGTTTGCAATTCAGCACTAGCAGTTTACTTCAGCTGACTAAGTTACTCTTATTTGTGGCACTTCTAAATGTCACACCTCTAAAATTCTGATACGGGTCAAGTGTTAATTTTTGCAAGTCTTCTCAGATGATTACCTAAACATAGAAGGAAACTGTAACAGAAAGTGTTGTCCAAAACAGAGGAAAAATTTATTTATAAAAGAGACAGATATTGTAACAAACTGTGAGAACTACTACACCTAAGACATAGCCCATGACCCTTACTGTTCTACCAGGAGTGCTAAGAATAATCTTAAACAGAACAGAAATGGTTTTAACAGAATACTCAGCCACTAATAAGGCTACCTTCTGACTTCAAAACTGTAGGTTTACATGCTTCTGTGAATGTGTATTTTGCAGCAGAGACCTAGAACACAAAAAACAGCTTCTAAAAAGCAGCAAGGGATCTCTACCGAACTCTTCTCATCAGACACACTACATGACAACAGTCTGACAGATACCATCAGCTAGAAGCTTTTGTTGTTTAGCTGGGCTTAAAGTATATTTCATATCTGATCTAGAATTAGTATCTCTTTTATCGGCTCCCATGAAGAAAGCATAAGACAAATCTGTCACCACCTAAACAAACTCCCAACAAAAACAAACATTGACTTTCTCCTAGGACACAATAGCTAGATACTTGTATAAGACAAACACTTTCCAGAGCTGAAGAAACCAAAAGAACACCAAAAGTAATCTTTTACCAGACTAGAGAGGAAAAATTGTAATTTTCCATTTTTCCAAAATGTAGCAATGGAGCACTGATATAACTTCAATATCCTGCTCTACAATCAGCACAGACAGAAGGCACGGCAGTCCACAGCAACTTTGCTATATACAGAACTTTACAGTGGTGTTTTTGTTCAGGAATTCAGTACGTGATTCTTCACTCTATAGTAGAAGTTTATGGACAGCCAGGTTTTAAGACGTACCACCAAGCCCCCCACTACCTGATCTGGAGCACTGACCATTATGGTCTCCATGTGTAAGAGCTCTACAAGGTAAGATAAAGCAATCAATTTTTGGCCAAATAACTCTGATTCTGAGGGTGAAAGTACTTATGTGGGTTTAGCAAGACCATTTTTTATGGAATCGAGAACCACAAAACTAATGAATGCAGCAGAAAACTTTACTGGTCTCCAATGACAGATGGAAAGCTCATTTTCTTCCAGCTTTGAAGCCCAGTTTTAGTAGTTCAGCTAAAGCACTTATGAGTCACCAGAGACAAGGTAATGAATATATAAAACATTTTATTGTATATACTATCCTGTAGCTACCATGGAAACATAACAGCAAAGATGTCTTAAGTATAGTCCAAAAAACCTAACACATACACTTACACCCCACTCCAGTTTCTGAACTGTGTTAAAACAGTACAGGAAATCTTACACTTTTTTCTCTCTCTTATCTTTTTCTATCAGGTTGCATTACTAGACAGAAAAATGAAAAATATTTAAGAAGCCTACATTAGCTAGAAAAGACAAGTCACAATTTTACAAATAAGTCTGCAAAACTGGAATTGTTTACATCACCAGAGGCAGTCAGAGAGCTCCTTTCAGGAGCTATCCACAGGATTTCCTTGACCTGGGTTTTATAGTGCCTAATAATTCAATATGAAGGAACAAAGTAAGTTAGAAAGCTGTGGAACCTTATTCTCTTCCTCTAAAGCTAAGCGTTCCTATAAGCTGTGTAAAGATAGATTCATCTGGAATTTCAACATACTAAGAAACAAACCCAGCTGCACTCACTTGTAAATTAAGTCCTGCTCTCACAGAAAGGTAGGTTCATGCAATCATGTAGCAACCAAGAAAACACATCACATTGCCTTCCTACTTTCCTTCTATTTATTGTGCATTAGTATCAGAAAGTCAATCACACAGATTAACGTGCTTGCCTAGCAAAACAGCCCTACAAAAGAAAAAATAGTTATACCTGCAGGCACACAGCACTGGAACATAAATTAGGTATCGTTTTTGAGAACACCTGTGCTAACAGTGAAACAAAGACAGAAGTTCATCACCAGAGTGCAAGTGTATAATGCAAGTTTCCTACTTAGAACAGGATACTGGAAAGATATCATACTCTGGCATACACTTATAAATCACTCTTGGATTTTTCCCTCTGTTGGAGAGTTTCTACTAGTCTCAGTTTGTATAAAAACTGACCTTTTAAAGACCAGTCTTAGTTGCGTTAGACATGCAGTACATTAGATGCTTTCAGTTCACTGGTGCATGTGTGTAACAGAATGGCCTCCACAGAAAAACTCAAACTCATTATATCAGTTCTGTGTGTTTTCCTTACAGCATTCATTTCAGCTGAAACAATCTGGCTGCTAACATTTGTTCCTTCTGTCTGGTTCTCCTCAATAAGTACTCCAGCCACCTTTTTTCTTAATATTATCCAAAGGAGAACTGGCTTTCCAAAAATATCCATGCCAGATGCCTCTGTAGTTAGAGAAAACCTTTACATACTGAAGCTAATTAACCAAATTACTAGTACTAGAAAGCTTCATTGCCAAAGCACTGCTGGTCTTCATAAGATCAGGTAACATAAATACAAAATAATTAGATCCCCTCTATTCTTTATTCTCTCTTAAAACTCTTTTACAGTTAGCAAATTAAATCAATATATTCCAATAGTATCATGACATAAACAAGTTCACAAAAAAGGTAATAGGCACATACATGCACCAATCTGTACAAAATAGCCCAGAACTAAAGGTTATAAAGTTTCCCTTCAAACTATTACATCAGGGAATCAGTGAAGGTGAGGGTTGTATTCAAAGCTGACTGTCAGATGACTCAATACCCAGCAATAGGAAAAGTGTTAGTATTTAGAAGCAGCATTCAGAAACACCTTTTGAAGTACCTCAGACACTCGGCATATTACACCTCCCTTCTTGAATTGTTAATAATCAGATATCTGTAGCCGATAGCAACCATAACCCACATTGGTGTTAGTTTTTGCCTATCCTAAAGTAGTGACTGATTAATGAAGCATTAGAAATGTGTTATCTATTGACTGATTACATAGCAAAACCTTTAAACACCTTTCTCCAAAACAAGCACAACTATCAAATAACAGAGACAGAACTGTGCACTAGCGCAATGACAGGACTAGTCACAAATACCTTTTCATATTAATAAAAGTCTTATGAAAAATACTCTCCAACTTGCAGTATGATCTGAATTTCTTTGTAATTGCAAAAAAACATGTGACATCTTATGTTAGTAAGCAGTAATCTGGGATGTAACTTGTCTTTTTTTTTTTTTACAAAAAATTAAAAAATTAATTAGATAACTGTAAATACTGGTATCACTGTCATCAGAACACACAACTAACCAGATAATACTGCCACACTATGCAACAAGAGCACACACCACTGAGAAAGCTGTATTTAGTAAACCAACTTAAGTAAATCTACAAAGTCTCACAAAAAAAACAAAATACATACACCTCTGTCAAACTATGTAAGAAATTTAAAGTCTTCTACAGTTTCTCAAAGTGCCACTAATTCAATATCAGAGAGAACAATTAATAGTTCAGCTACAAAAATACGCAACTCCGAGAGTGTAATAGAAGTGTTTACACCTGAGACAACACGTGCAAATGTGGCAGATAAATATTCCTACTTTTAATTTAACAACAAATCTTTAACAAAATTAATGTAATTCTGAAAAGAAGTTAGCACTTTGCTTTCACTACTAAACAAGATTAAGTTTCCTACTTAAAGAGTTTCAAACGAAAGGCAACACTGAACAGTTTCACAAGAATATGCAATCCACAGAAAGATATGTTAACAAGGGTAAAAATGACTCTGGGTAAAGAATAATCTTGGCTATTTTTCCTTTTGTGGTGGTTTGCGCCTGGCTGGGGGTCAGACACCGACCAAAGTCATATCACAAGGCCTTGTAAGCATGTTAATTCTCCTGCAAGTTCATAAATTTTACAGGACATGTAGATCATAAGACTTCAATTACGTACATGACTGTTCAACTTGGGAAAAGACGAATGGTAATTTCTAAGTAAGCATAATTTAAACAACAGGTAAAATTTGCTACTATACTAAACTGCTTAAAACTAAAAGTTAAGTTTCCATTGCTGGGTCACTGTTTCATATGTTTCTTACAGCAAAGAAAATTACCTTTCCCAGCATAAAGTTTTAAACACTCCCTCCTGGAAAAGCACATTCCTTTCAGAACAAGAGCAAAAGAGTTTATGCAGACATATTAGAAGAAAAGAAAAATTACCAGCAAAGAGGTCTTCTCTGTCATCATCTAGCATGATTTCTGCTGGCTTTGGACCATTGGAGTTTGTGCTCAGATCTTCAGCAGGAAGACTTGCTGGCTCTGGAGATGAAGGACTTGACTGTCATAAATAAAATTTTAAAAAGTGAAATAATTAGCAGAGAACCAGTTGCCATGTGTCAGTATATAAGAATTATTGCAACAAGCATTCTTTCATTCCAAAGAAACAAGGCAAGATGCACAGAAAGGAAACCCTATCAGCAATTTCCATTTCCTACTCCTAGCATGGTAACAATGAACAAAGGATATGAGCTGGTCAACAGCTCTTTTCGGGTTTTTTTTGTCAGAGAGAGCAAACAAAAAAAAAGTCACCCATTTCCTCAAGTTTAATGACATGAAACAAAAGCTGCTACAGAAATATCTAGAATAACTTTATTAGCATTACTGACTGCATTTTAAGTTCCTTTTCGGAAGGCTTGCATTCATATTTGGATTTGCAGATAGAAAAAAATAATAAAGGCACCTCAAATCTCTAAACCAGTTTTTCAGAGATTGAGAGTGTGTTAGTGCCTCTCAAACAATTCAAGGCTTGCAGATATTAAGAAATTTTTATTATGTTTGCAACTGGTTTAATTTGGTGATTATTTGCACAGAGGGTCACAAGGTACTTACATGGAAGCTAAGCCAAAACTAAAATTTGCTCTGCAAAAAACAGAAATAATTGAAGATGCTCAGGAAAATTAAAGCAATACTGAAGCTGAGCTAGCAACTATAGAGATTACCCATAAAATAAATACACACCAAACTGAAGATCAGTGCTTCAGTTACAAGCCCCTTGTTACTTCAATAGGAAATTTGCAAGACTCCCTGCTCACAACTTCATCCAAGATAGCTGCTAAAAGTTTTTAACAACAGCATATTTACTCACAAACTTTAAAACAAGCATCTGAAAACTGTATCACTACTTGCTTCCTAGTTTTTGCACAGTTGTCAGATTTCAAATTCACAAACAGAATTTACAAACAGTAAAGATTTCAGGCTATACTTAAAAAAAAAAAAAAAAAGCACCAGGATACAAAACATTTTAAAGAGCCTGAAAAATACTGAAAAGACAGTGAAACAGCCCACCCAGATTGTATTTTTCACAATCATAAATAAATGCAACAGAGGCAACCTAAGAAACGAGGCCTTCCTAATAACTACCTCTCCAAGAGCAGTGTAAGGCCTGACATGGAGTATGGTGCTGCTGCTTTACTTCAAGCAGCACAGTGCAAGATCTGGGCCCCCACATGTACCCAGACCTGTCATCTGAAATTGGATGTAAGCAAGAAACAGTAAAAATTGTGCCAGACTAATACAGATTCAATACAAACTAGTTTTTCAGAGGACATAAAATCAGGACCTCTGTTGACCTGGACTGCATCAAAAGAAAGTAGATCAGCAGATCAAGGAAGGCGATTCTCTCCCTCTGCTCTCAGGAGAGTTAGCCCAAGGTTTTCCTTGCTGAAGACACAAGGAAGATAAAAGCGAATATAGGAATACCAGAAAATGTATAACCTTCTAAACTAGGTAATGGTTGCAACAGGGAACTGCTCCATTCAAATGACAAAAGAGGTTACATCCCCTTCCATCTACCAAAGGCTGCCATTGTCTGAAAAGCCCATATATAATGTGGGGAAGTCAATAAACAAACCAAAGTTATAAGTAACTAAAGGAGCACCCTCTCAAACTGCTTGCTGGATTTTGCCCTAGAGCCTGCACAGAAAGTCAGAGCAGACATACACAGGAACTGCATGTAGAGTTTATAACCTTACAAACAACCAATTCAATAGGCACATGTACAATTCCCATACTAAAACAATGCCAAAATGATCCCACAGCAAATAGAGGGCTCTGAGGTAATAAAGGTGTATTTGTTCATTCTGTGAAGCACAATCCTTCAATTATCACAAGACCTGCAACTATTTTAGATTGCATGAACTAGGATATTTAAGAAATCCTCACCACTTGACATGCTTCATTATTCTACAAATGGTAGTACAAATAGTATGGGTCGCATGTAACAGTCAACATTTTTTTTGAGAACTCAAATATATTTCAGGAGACACAGTCTGTCTCTAAGGGCAGTGTTCCCTAGAGCTGAGTTTAATACCTCATACTCAGCTAGAACAGGAGAACTCAGAAATGCAAGATTTCCCTGTGAGGTTCACATGACTTAAAGTTTATCAGAAAAAGCAATTCCTAACAAAATCATTATAGACACCTATTGCTGCTACTCAACTCTCAACAGCAATCCACTTACATTCTAACAGATCTTAGGTTTAGGACACAGTGGGGACCCCACACTACTACAGATGCAGAATGACATACTTACATAATACATAATGCTCATACTTATTTCATGGACATGAAAAACAACTGTAACATGGCCAGGCACAGGAAACAAATGCCTTCCTGATCACTTGTTCCACAGAGCAGATGTCTTTCAGCTTTACCCCTTAATTCTGCTCTTGACTAATGACTGGTGGAGAACAGTCCTCAGAGAACCCTCACAACATTAAGCTCTTCCCACAGTCTGTCTTCTCAGTTTTATCCAAGGTAGCTAGCTTCACAGAATCACAGAATGTTAGGAGTTGGAAGGGACCTCAGAAGATCATCTAGTCAAACCCCCATTTGGTTGCTGATGATTACTTTTGACTACACCTGTTTTCTAACCACAAAAAACCCACAACCCCTACCACACTCAAGATTTGCCTCGAACATTTAAACTTAATCAACATCCAGCATAATATTAAACCCCAAATATTTACGTGCCTAAACCAACAAGTTAACCAGGGGCAATACAAAACTATTTCCACTTTGAAGTGGCTAGGAATAGTCATAAATACATGGAATACTGCAAAGTCCTGGTGGGATTAGGGATTTCTTTCTGTTACTGAGCAGGGAAAGATCCTACACTTGGTACTATTCAAAGAAGCTAAGAAATCTGCACTGGATACCAAGCTTCCAGCTGTATTTACTGTATCAGTTGCAGGCAGCTTTCTGCAAATTTTGTATACCTTGGTTTCCATGAACCACAACACAAGAACACTCATAAAAACTCAGACTATATTGTAACCTCAGAAAGCTCAAGAAGCAAAGTTTATTTATTTAGAAGTGACTCTTACAGGAAGATTTCCAGTGAAATAGAAGTTCTGCCTGTGTGTCAAAATCACACAATGGTTTAGGGTTGGAAGGGACCTCAAAACCCATCTAGTTCCAATCCCCTGCCTTGGGCAGGGACACCCTCCACTAGACCAGGTTGGCAAAGCCCCATCCAACCTGGACTTGAACACCTCCAGGGGAAAACAGAAACGTTATTTATTTTCTAAGTGACTTTTATTTAATCCATGAATATATAATAAATTTATATTTTTTAAAATAATCAGTTTTGGTTTTATTAATGGTAGATACTGCAAGTTTTTAGTGGATGATTAACAGATAAAATGTCTTTCCGTAAAATATCCTTTCAAGCTGTATACTGGTTTTGACTAGGAAAGAGTTGATTTCCTTCATAACAGATTGTATAGTTCCATGGCTTTGATTTGTGAATGATGTTGATCACATAGGGATGTTTTAATTATTGGTCAACAGTGCTTACACAGCATGAAGGCCTCTATTTCTCCCTGCACTGCCAGCAAGGAAGCTGGGGGCACACAAGGAGTTGGGAGGGGACACAGTGGAAATAGCTAACCCTAACTTACTGAAAGGACTTTCCATACCATGTGATGTCATGCCCAGCACATAAATCTGGGGTAAACAGAAGGAAGGGGAGACGGTTTGGAGTTGCACGGTTAAGTAACCATTACACGTGATGGAGCTCTGCTTTCCTACAGATGGTTGAACACTTGCCTGACCATGGAAGTTGGAAATGAATTCCTTGTTTTGCTTTGATTGTGTAACATCAAATATCTTTATCTTGTCCTACAATTTTTCTCACGTTTACCCTTCTAACTCTGTCCTCCATCCTGCTGGCAGGAGTGAGTGAGTGGATGTGCGGGGCTCAGCTGCGGGCTGGGGTTAAANAAAACAGAAACGTTATTTATTTTCTAAGTGACTTTTATTTAATCCATGAATATATAATAAATTTATATTTTTTAAAATAATCAGTTTTGGTTTTATTAATGGTAGATACTGCAAGTTTTTAGTGGATGATTAACAGATAAAATGTCTTTCCGTAAAATATCCTTTCAAGCTGTATACTGGTTTTGACTAGGAAAGAGTTGATTTCCTTCATAACAGATTGTATAGTTCCATGGCTTTGATTTGTGAATGATGTTGATCACATAGGGATGTTTTAATTATTGGTCAACAGTGCTTACACAGCATGAAGGCCTCTATTTCTCCCTGCACTGCCAGCAAGGAAGCTGGGGGCACACAAGGAGTTGGGAGGGGACACAGTGGAAATAGCTAACCCTAACTTACTGAAAGGACTTTCCATACCATGTGATGTCATGCCCAGCACATAAATCTGGGGTAAACAGAAGGAAGGGGAGACGGTTTGGAGTTGCACGGTTAAGTAACCATTACACGTGATGGAGCTCTGCTTTCCTACAGATGGTTGAACACTTGCCTGACCATGGAAGTTGGAAATGAATTCCTTGTTTTGCTTTGATTGTGTAACATCAAATATCTTTATCTTGTCCTACAATTTTTCTCACGTTTACCCTTCTAACTCTGTCCTCCATCCTGCTGGCAGGAGTGAGTGAGTGGATGTGCGGGGCTCAGCTGCGGGCTGGGGTTAAACCACAAGCTGACAGCTAAATAAGGTATTTCCTGGCCTATTAATCTTTCAGTGGCTCTTTGGTATCTTTAAACAGCTGTCATTCTCAGACAAGATGAATTAAGAAAAGAGGATAAGCATCTTCAGAAACAGCTGGGACTTTTATATGAGAAAGACAATGTGTAGAGTCTTTCAAAAAATATTCATGGCCTGATCACTTACTATAACTTTGGACAAGGCATCAGTTTGTTTTTCATAGTTCTGCAAATAACTTTAGTTTGTTATCTACAGAAGTTATCTTCAAAACAGACATAGTTCTTAGGAAACTATGAAAATCCAGAAAGCCATGGTCTGAATATATAAGAAATCGGGAGTCAATAATTCCTAATAATCTGATTATTTTCACAGCCGGTGAGTCAGAGTGCTATTGCACCTCTCAAAAAAACCAAACAAACAAAAACCCCATGCACTCAATATACTTCTAACATACACTATTCCAGTTATGCCCTACTACAGATGCAAGCTAAAAGACAGTACCCCAACTTTGCTCTTCTATCCTTATGAAATATAGCTGAACTAGCTGTTAGTTCTAGCTGTTAGACCACTGAAAGTCTGAGTGTCAGACAAGAAATGGGAGACTTAACAAAAACCTCATGGCTCAGATACACATGGACAACATGACTGTTTAGAAATTCTGAACTTACTTGATGCCTGTGATTCACAAAATATCACAAACATGTCCATTTCCTGAAAGGTTCATGCCTGTGACATTTCTGAGTGATGCCTGAGCTGAAAAAAAAGTTAGATGAAACATCCAACAGCCAAAAAAACAATGTCCAGGAGAGTCAGGATCATACTTCACATGTTTTCCATGATCTAAGTTTTTGTTGAGAGGTCAATTCCAGTTTACAATGGCAATAACAAGCTCAATTTGCCTCTTTTACTGAGCATTATATTCAGTGGTAATAACCAAGCATTTTATAGCTTTTACTTCAGAAGAAACAAGTTCTCACATTTAATGTTGGCCAAAATTACATCCTCCCTTCTCCTAATAGTCAGGTTCCCCCCAAACCAGTTCAGTTACTTCCCTGAATCCCTCCTAGCCTCCTACATTCACCATACAGTAGGCTGACAAAAGCTAACCCTCATACTATTTTAGTTGTTCAAGTTAACTTGTCTCATTGTCTGAGACAAGGTTACAGAAGCTCACAAACCACAGCATGAGCACAGAAAATACTCAACAGCAGGAGAGCAACATTTTAAGCACAAAGAAAACACAAACAGTAACACACAAACAAATACCTAACTGCTTCTGTTACAGCATGGATTTAACATCAAGGAATAAACACATATTTTGGGCAGAATTATATGACTTAATCTTGGATACAGATTTATTTTTCTGCAAAGGCATAGTACATGTTGAAGGACTTAGTATTTTCCTCTCAGACCTTCTAATGTGGTCTTTACTGCTTCCTCAGTAATTGTCACTGTCAAATTCAATGGATATCACTACAGACAGCTGGACTTTCATGCCTATCTAATGTTTTGCCTTCTGTGCAAAAAAAGCCTCCACAAGAATTGAATGTGTATTGCAGATCTTTCTCTTGTAAATTGGCAATGAGATTACATACACACCCTGCACTAAATGACGGTCCTTAATAGATTACCACATCTACTGCTTACTCATTGTTTTCAAGTGTCTCTGTGTATTCTTCCATCACAACCTGGCCCCAACAAACCAGAATATAAATACTGGTTAGAACGCATAGGTGGCAGCTTAGATATATGTTCACATGACACTTGCTTTACAAAAAAAAAAAGAGGCAAGCAGTACAGAAATGAATGAGTTGTTTAGGGAAAATGGAGTAAGAAGTGGCACAACAGACAAACATGGAAGGTCGCAGAGAAACAGGCTAAGTAAGGCAAGGAGGAAATTATGAAATAAGAGTAACACTAAATCTACCTTTTTTTTTCTCAGAAAATCTAATGTGCTTTTTTCATATATGTAATAAAAAATTACTTTCACAGAGTTATTTGAGGTATCACACACTAGTAGCAGAGGTCACAAACAGCAAACTAGGAATTTGTTGACTACAAACTTACAACAAGGGATAATTCTTCTGATAATGTACAGTTAGCTTCCAGAACATCTTGTGACTATCATGGACACCTTTTAAAAAACAAACCAAAAAGCCACGTGCTTGAAAATTTAGCAAGGTAGGTTAAGTCCATGAAAGATTATTAATACTGTAGTGCTAGCTAGGGCTCAGGAAATCCTTGAGCTACAAAAAGCTAGTATCTGGGAGAGCACTGCACGTGACTACCAGCACATACATACAACCATCATCAATATTCTTCATACAGCTTCCCCCACTGAGTATTGCTGTAAGCACAGTCTTTGGCTTAAACCACTTGTCTCATTCAGTCTGGCTGTTCCCACTGATGAAAGCAACTCTAGCAGCTAGTGACCACTCAGTGATCATGAATTTAATGGAGGCACTCGAGACGTTGGAATATGGTTGGCATAATGAAAATCAGTATTGTTCCACTACTCTTAAGCACTGTGGACATCTGACACGAAAGGAGTATCCCACCAGCTCAGACAAGCTGCTGCTCTGCCTGAAGTTCACAGAAAGTGAATTCTCATACGCTGCCACCCGCCAAGATTTCATGTACCAGAACATGCTCCTGATGCACCAAAGAAATGCCAGGTGTTACAGCCCAGTGTGCTCTTTATAGCATTTTATATTCTGGAATTAAGAGTCTTTAATTCAAGACATTAACTTTTAGTATATGCACAAAGTTACAGCCCAAGCTTCCTTTTCTTCACATCGGAGAATTCAACTTGAAATAAACAATATTCTCCGTTTCACTATACGGATAAGCTACTAGACTCAGTAAGCTTTCCTGTATTTAAATATTTCATATTTACTGTTCATAATATATACTACTTTTGTATTTTTTCTGAAGAAACTCAGACAAGTAACCATGCGTTTTCTAAATGGAGACTTTGTTCACATGCAACCTATCTGTAAGACCTTACTGAAATCTTAGTCTCCACTGCAAAACCCAATTAGAGATAAGAAAGGAACTTTTGTATTCTGTGAGCTGCAAAGAGAATGAAAGCATGGAAAAGAAAATAGGAGAGGATCTGAAATGAATCATGCAAAAAGCTAATGGACAGCTCCATGATAAACCAGTTGGGAACCTTTTCAAAGTACCACAGCCTTTGGACCTCATCGTCCCTTGCCATGCTCTCTCCTCTGGTATCAGTAAATAAATACATGATCAACTATGAAGAGCATGACTCCATTCTGTTGTTACTATACAACTTCCATTACTATTTAGAAATAGTTACTTCATTAATATTTAAAGGATTAAAACAACACTCAAGACAGAAGTTTAATCAGGCCCACTCCATGAGATAATTGTTCTTTGGACTAAGGTGCCCTTTACACTTGATTTAAATGATCTATGTTCAAGGCAGTGAGAAGTTCCAAGTCAATTTTCATTATCTTTTTCCTTCCAAATTTGAGGAGAACCACACGATTAAGGCTCTTCCCTAAATGCTGTATCTGATTACTTGTCAAAAAAAAGTTTTACTGACAAAGCTTTTTAAAGCTTCCTTTTAAGCAAAGGGGTTTCCGCTTTCTACTTCACTACTTTCTTCCAAATAGACTGTTTACAAAAATAAATCAGTATAAGAGAACTGTCAGCCAAACCAAAGTGCATTTTGTGCCAGTTTTTGCAGTTAGAGGACTTTTCAGTAACTATTTTTAATCATTAAGCTGAGAACTTGTCACTGTAACTGTGATTTAGACATTAAATCTATCTCTTGAAGCTTTTAGACCAAATCAGTAAAGGCATTATTTGTGCTATACTGCGGTCTGTCTTAGTGCACAGAACAAGACTCACACTGTATCACACACAGATAGATGCACAGAAGTCTATTTACAGGATACTTCTCAACTACAGGTTCCTATCATTTACTATTCCTTCATGGCATTTTCCACAGGATCTTTGTCTACCAATGCACAGATTAAGCATCTATTAAAAAAAAGTACTAAAGTGACTTGAAATAAGGCAAGTGACTTTAAAATACATTTAAGGGCCTCTTTGTATAGTGGCCCTTTTTGCTAAGGGCAGGCAGTGGCTAGAGTAAAACAAAGAAACATGCACTGATCCTACTACTGTAAAAGGTCAGGGACAGGAAACTCTTCAGGAAAGGAGGAACAGGAACAATTTTCTTTTTAAATGGGCAACTGTGCAATGGAAAAATAAAGTTCTTCGACAAGACACTGCAAAACACACAGGTGAAAGAAAACCACAATAACTCAGCAAGAAAAGTTCTCATTGTAATGAATGAACACACAAGCATTTTTCAGATCAAGGACCTGTGTAAAGATTGAGGTGTTTTGATTATATTTTACTCAAATTATTATTTATTCAATTAGACACCCGTCATGGAAAGCAAGCTCAGTTTAGAGATGTACTCGCTGCATGTTTTCCCATCTTGCAGGCTCTGATGTCTGCCAAGCGGAGGTTTCATAACGCCTCGCACGGCCGCCTCCTCCCTTCGGTCGCCGGTAACTGCCCGTCCTGCGAAAGGGCGAGGGCCAGAGGCGGCGGACCCACGGGACAGGCAGGGTCCCAGCAGCCGCTCGGCACCGGGACGCCGAGCCACCGCTGCCGAGCATCCCGAAGGCTCCGGCGGAAGAAGGCTTAGAGGGGCATAAGTTTCTATAAGTTTCTGCAAGCTGGAAAAGGGTTCTGAAGCACCGGGAATAGGCCAAACAAAGAAAACGGGCTGTTACCAATCGAAAGTGTAAGGGGGTGGGGATTGGGGATGCCCAGCGAAACTGGCATTGAGTGACAAAGAAAGGTGGAAACATTTGCTCCCTGCTTGTACTGCCGGGGTAGTAAGAGGAGGGAACGCAGCGACCTGGCGCGGCGGTCCTTGGGGAGTTTTCTGCTTCTGCCGTGAGCCAGACAACCTGACGGGAATCGCCGAGCCCCCGCGGGGCCGAGGCCACTCGCCCGCCGGG
>VXBZ01005428.1:184-12813 GCA_013399135.1 Heliornis fulica
ACCTCCCCCCAGCCCTTTGGGCTGCACCCAGTCTGGACTAGCGCCCAGCACCACCCCAGGGCCTGGGGTGTCCCAGCCACGATCCCAGAGCCCTGGGGACAGCGATGGTGGTGGAACAGCCACGGGACCGGGCTCCTGCCTGAGGATGCCGGCTGTCCTGGCCATGAGTGGGGAGACCCGCGGGTCTGGCCCTGACACGGTCCTTGGCTGCCCAGCCATTGCCCTGCCCTCCTGACCCGGTGCCTCGCGCTGCCTGCACAGGCATGTGCATGCGCTGCCAGCCTGGCTCTGTCCCATCCAGCGGCTGCACCAGCGTCTCACCAGCTCCCCAAGCTCCCAGGCTGGCAGCACACTGTGCCATCTCCCCTTCACCCCTGGCACGGCCCCCTCCCGGTGCCATCCACACCCCAAGTGCTGCAGAGGAGGACGGTAAGCAGGGAGTGGGTGGGGTGATCTTGTCTGGGGACATGGGAGGGAGATACAGGATGAGTACAGCTTGGGGGGGGGGGCAAAGTAATGGGCAGCAGGGTGAGCCCCCAAAAACCATGGCAGCACCAGGCTGCCCCCACCCCACTCCCTCATGTGAGAAGGGATGGAGGGATGTGTGTGTCCCAAATTCCAGGGACACCCAGGCTGGGGCAGAGGCACTGGGGCTGTGCTGGGGGCACAGTCCTGCGGGCAGCGCATTTCCCCTGAGGCCTCTCTGGCACAGGGCTTTGTTCAGTGCCACAGCTGGCACCAAAAGGGTCCCAGTTGTGTCCCCGCTCCCTGTCCCCACTCTTCTCTGGGCTGATGTTTCCACACACGTCCCCTCACACCCACAGGCCCTGGCAGTTCCCACAGCAATGACCCATGCCTGGGCAGGGGTGGAGGGGAGGGGGGGCAGGCGGGACACGGTGGCTGCTCATCGCAGGGGTGGTGGCACCACCACCAGCCCCTCGGCAACCCCAAAGGTGGGAGCATCCCGCCCTGCCAACGCTCCTCCTTCCCCATCACTGGCGATTGGGTGGCTGCCGATGGCCTGATGTAGGGCCTGATCCTGCTGACACAGCAGCTGGGGCTGGGCCGGGTCTGAACATGGCCCAGGTCAGGCAGGTCCCCGTGGTGCAGCAGGGAGGTTCCCCTCCTCCATCCTGCGTGGAAGCCTCTCTGGGATAAGCGATGTATGGAGATGTGGCCTCAGCCCTGCTGCCCCAGCCGGGTCCTGGCTGGGTCCTGTCAGGGTCCTGGCTGGGTCCTGGTGGCCACATCCCCCTGCGCCCACCCCCATGTGCCCCAGATCCCATGGGCCAGCAGCTGGGGAGCTGCTGGCCCAGTGGGTCGGATGTGCATCTTGCTGCATGGGATCTGCAGGACGGGGGCTGCTCCTGCAGCACCACACACAGCTCCCCCAGGCCCAGGCACCCCACACGCTCCAGCACAGGCAATGGCTCCTCAAGGAAGATGGGGAGGAAGAGCTGCACAGTTCACTGTCCAGAGGTGGCAGCGGAGGAAGAGGAGGGAGAGTCCATAGCCTGAGAGCAGAGAGGTGCTCAGAAGTGCAGCTAGTGGCTGTGCTAGGATGCAGCTGCCTGGACTGGGATGCTGCTGGGACAGCTCTGTGTGCGCTGCCAGCTCCGGGTGCTCGACCCCGTGCCTTGGCAGGAGCAGGTGCGGTGCCACTGGCGGGGCTGCGATGGCCGGGAACAGGAGCTTTGGTGGCTCCCCAGGCTGCTGTCAAATCTCAGCCCAGGCTGCCCTCTGCCCCCCTCAAACCTGGCTGAAGCCCCCAAAAACCCCTCACAGTCTCCCTGCGTGTTCATCCCAAGGGGCTCTGAGTGCTGCTGAGAAAATACACTCCCAATGAGGAAGCCACAGGGAACTAAAAATAGCCCTGAGCCAATCCAGTAAAGACCAACAGGGCTGTTCCCAGTTCCCAGTTCCCAGCCCGGGGAAGGTGGCCACGTCACCCTGGCTCAGCAGAGCGTGCCCAGCTGCTGAGGGATGCACAGGGGAAGCAGTGATGGGCACTGTGCCCGGGATCTCCTCCTGCAGCCGGGCTCCCAGCCCAGGGTGTGAAAGGGGCTGGGAGGTCAGGATATTTACAGCCCCGCTCCGCCACTGATGGGGGGGGTGGGGGGCACACTGGAGAGCCAGCGGCACGTGCAAGTCCTGGCACTTAACCAAAGGTAGGCAGATGGAAGGAGAACAACAACTGGGGCACGCAAACCATGGTTGGCTCCACTCCAGCTCCTCTTCCCACGCGTGTGGGTGACCAGAGATGGCCTGGATGCTGCGGGGATGGGCCAGCACCAGGGCACAGCGTGCCAGGAGAGCAGATCTGGTAGCCAGAGGTGGGCTGGCCCAGGAGCAAGGAAGGAGGTGTGTTTAGTAACTGTTTATTTTACAGTTATAAGGTTTGTACAAATCTGCATTTACACAAGCGTGTGTAATCTTTGTACAGAGTAACTGAAGCACCCAAAGCAACCATCTCCTCCCAGGCCCTTCCTCCCCTGGGGACAACACAAGAACTAAAGTGCATCATGGCTGGAGAGCAGGGGGGCTGCAGGGGCTTCCCCCCATTGTGGGCTCCAGCCATCCCCTCCTTTGGGGTAGTGGGGGAGTGTACAAAGGGGTCCCAGGACCTCTGGCAGCAGCCTGAGGTCACCACAGCCACCAGACTCTAAAGTGCAAAATGACCCAGCCCTCCCCCTCAACTGCCCTGGGGAGGTGCCGAGGGACAGAACCTGTCTCTGTCTTCAACCACACTGGGACAGGAAAGCCACAAGGCAGCCCCTCCCTCTCACACATGGCACAGCCAGCTGCCGGCACCAGGGAACAGCAGAAGGGACAGGTCTCTCTGCCCTATCTCTGCAGAGTCACCTGCTCCAGCTTTGGGCCTGCAGAGCCAAAGGAAACTTCTCTGCTCAGAGCTGTATGGAAACACAGGTCAGACGTGACAACTGCCCACACACCCTCTGGCTAGCGCAGCCACCAGAAAGGCACAGCCCCTCCGAGAGCGAGAGAGAGCCCAGGGGCAACCCATAACACAGAGGTGGCTATGAACTGATAGGTAGGGGGGGTGGGATAGGGGGTGCTGAGCTTTGCAGGGCACAAGTCTTCTTCTCTATCCAGAAATGTGTTAACTCTTCAACCAACACCCAGCTTTCAGGTGTGCAGACCCCGGGCACGGCACAGATGGCTTTGGGCACAACACAGCGATGGCGGGGGCGTGGGGTGGGAGCTGGAAGGGACAGGTAAGGGCACTTGCGGGAGGTTCAGCAGCTCAGGGGAGAGGTAGAGGCATATAGTGTCTATTGGCTTTATCTCAGTGGGACACTGAGTCGTCTACAAGGATTCGCTGCTTAGACTGAAGGACAGGGAGTGCTGTGACTGTTAATGGGACTGGGTGGGGAAGTGGGGGCTGTGCAGGGGTCAGAGGTGGCCTTTCCAGGAAAATCCCTCACTTGTGTCATTCCGAGGGGTGACAGTGAAATCTGATCTGCTGACGGGAGAATTTAAGACATGGCTTCCTCTCACAGGGACTTCTGTCCTGTGCAAGGTGCTTTACAAGATGGAAAAAGCCTTTCTCCACATCAGAGCCTGCTTCCAGAGCTGCACAGGTCTGCAACGGGTGTCTGTGGTGCCACTGACTCCTGTGGTGACGCAGACTGACACAGGACAGCACATACCTCAGGCAGAGCAAGCGACACTCATGTCTCACCTCACTGACCTGAGATACGACCACACTACTGCCAGCGAAGGAGTCCCAGCGACCAAGAGCTAAGCTCCCTCTGGCAGTCCTGTGGGTCCTGTCCCCTCGTCCTTCTCTCCTGTGAACAGATCAGGCCACAAAGATGAGGAAGCAAAAGGAGCCAGGGAGTGTTACACACTGGAGACAGCCTCATGGCAGGGGGTTGTGAAAGGTTTGGCTCTACTCAGAGGTTTCCTATAGGAATGGGAAGGGCTGGATCACCGGTGCAGTTCAGTGCAGGCAGTGAGGTGTGCCAGCAGCCTGCACGTGAGAATGATGCAGACTCAGAGGGCTCCCCCCTTCTTCAGCACCCCCTCTCCCCCACACATACATGCACCCAGGTCAAACCCTGCCACGATGCTCTCCTCCAGGTGAGGATCTGTATTCAGTCCCACTGCTTATCCCTGACGAAGAATGTGGGATCATTTCAGCGTAGCCCAGGCACGGCTCTCCACTCATAGTCACCTGCACGCAGCCTGAAAAGCCCAACTCATCCATACCTCCAGGTCCTCAGGAGACGGTGGCACTGCCCATCCGCTCACCCCTGCATGGGGAGGAGAGAACAAGGTTGGGCATCGGTGTGGGGAACAATCCTGCTGGGCTGGTTCCCATCAGTCTCTGCTGCAAAGGCCAAAAGCGTCATTGGACGCAGCAAGAATAAAAAATAATCTTCAGACAGGTCGTTTCCAGACACATCCTTTCACTGGACACCAGCCCTTCCTGCCAGGGAAGGACATGGTGCCAGGGAAGGCTCTTCCCAGCGTCAGGGGAATATCTGCAGTTCAAACTTGGGTGCCCACTCCAGTGCACTCTTCACCACGGCCAGGGCAGCTGCTCCCAGCGCCACTGTCAGCCCCATCACCACCAGTTTGACAAAGCGGTTGGTCCTTGGCTTTGTCGAGATGGATTTTGTCCGTTCCTCCCCTCGGGGCCGCTCCCTGAAGCGCTGCCTCAACACAGTGTCTGGTCTCTGCTGCACTGACGCCAACTCAAAGTCTTTAAAAGTGGAAGCTGCAGTTCTGCAAGAGAAGGAACCGGTCAAGGAGTGTCCCTGGCTCATCCCTGGGACAAGCCTTCCTACCAGGAAGATCTTCACAAGGAAGCAAGACCTGATGTACACAACACAAGACACATGGGGTGTCCTGCACTCACCGTTCAGCCTGCTGCTGAGCTGCCTCCCTGGCAAGTTCAGATGGTGGGAACTGGACAAAAAGGTCCCCGGCTCTGCTGATCAGAGTCTCGTAAGGAAGGTCCTGTGGAATCTGGGACAGAAGGTGGTGGACAGAAGCCATGTCGCACTCGCAGTCCAGAACTTCCTGCTCCCGGTACAGCACGATCTGTAGAGAAGAGCAAGAGTACTGAGGCCAGCCAAGAAAGCAGGGATGATTCCTTGCCACTTACTGGTGCTTTACACACAGAAGAGAAAAACATTTTGCTTCCAGCTGAACGACCTGCCCTGCCTCCAGGGGACACAGTGCAGTGAAGCACTTGCCCTCTGGGAAAAGAAATGCCAGACCCAAGGCTCTGAGGACACAGGAAACCCCTGTTTGGGTAGTTACATCTGTCTTCTGAGCAGAGCCTGCTACTGGCAGGTCAGAAACACAAGCAGAACCTCATCAGGGCTTGACTCCATGACTTGCCCTCAAATAGGTATTGTTTTGGACCTCCCTGCCACAGGAAAAAGGGCAGATGGATGCAAGGGACACGGCTGCCCCCCAGCCCAACCAGCTTTCCAGCACATGAACAAGTGACCAGCAGCAGGGCCAACACACAGCAGCAAAGAAATGGTGCCTCAACGACACTGAGCTAGAACAGCCTGAAGATTTGGACACCCCCAAGGTTGCATCAAGCAATCCTGGATCCCACCTGCTCTCTCCATCACCACCAAGGACATCGCTGGCTTTGGGGGCCGCTGCAGAACTGGGTGCAGCACTGGGTCTGCCAGCCCCCTCTGCAGCCCCTAAACGACCAAAAAACCTCACAGTGGTTCAGTTAACCCCCATCACTCTGGCCAATACCTACCACGGCAGCAAAATAAATGGGCATCAGCGGGTGGCAAGCCAGAAAGAAGTCATATAATCGCACGACGTGCCTGAAGTCAGACAGAACGTGCCCAAACCAGGTGATCAGCCAGCTGAGAGCAAAGATGGTTCCCACCTCCGCACTGCACAGAGAGAAAGTGCTGTTAGGTCAGTCGCTGCCAGCAGCTCGGGGAACAGTGCTGAAATGCTCCTGGGAGACCCCTGTGCTGCACTTCCATGGGAGGAGAGAGAGATCTGGCTACTGGCAGAGGATTCAGAGTTTAGTCCACATCCACCAACTGCAACTCTGATACAGTCCCAAGGCAAAATGCTACTTGTTTCACATCCAGGAGAGGTCTCAGTAGGGGCTCACACAGGCTGCTTTCAGGAGAAACTGAAGGTGTGACTGTATGGCATGCCAGCTTGAGGACACCTGAACTCCTGCAGCACAGTTAACTTTTCAGATTCCACCCCAAAGGCTTACAAGCTTCTGGGAGTTTCCATTCAACCTTGCTACCCAAAGACACCCTGGCCATGAAATGTAACAGAGCCACTTGCCCAGAGAAGGACTCTGGACTGAACCTTCCCACTTACCTTCCTGCTTCTGTATTATTCTGCCCAGACTACAACCATGTGTCCCTATTGCACAACCTGGGAATTACCCCCAGAAGTAAGAACAAACCACAACAATGTGACAGCAGCCCCAAAACTAGGTGTGTGAAACGGCTGCAGCAGCTTTATATGACACAGTCCACAAATCCCCAGCCTTTCCAAGAGAGACTGCAGAGTGGGGGCAAAGACAGCTCCGTGTGAAACTGCTCAAAGCAGACAGCATAGGTTTGGGTCTGTTCAGAAGCAACGTGCCAAATGGCTCTGAACCATCCTCATTAGCTGCAGGTCAGCTGTCAGCCCACTCTGAGAAAGCCACTGTGGTGCAAACAGTAACTTGAGACTGCAGGGTAGAGCTAAGAGGCTCTGAGGGAACGTCTGCGTACCTCTGCATGAAGTCATGCACCTCAGGGTTCACCTGGTCTATGATGGGCATCAGGTAATTTAAAATGTGCTTGGTATTATCCATCGTTGGGTCCATGAAATCCCTGTGGAAAGAATTAGAATAAGCTCCATCAAACAACCACGCCAGTGAGCTCTCCCTCCAGGGAGGCAGCCAGAAGGTAAACAAACAGAAGCTTTGCTGGCAGGGTGGCCCCCAGCCCCAAGGAAATCTCTCTATTTGGGACAGCCTCCTCCCTACTTGTCTCAGACACACAGGTCTGATCTGTATGGAAAACCTGGTCCCAGACAATCATGCTGGTGTCAGCTGACTCTTCTTATTTTGCTGCAGCATTTGCATGAGCTGTAAAGCCTTTCCAGCACCCAAACTCTAAATTCCTGTCTGGGAGCTGAGGGAGAATCTCTCCCAACCACTCCCTAGCTGAAGCCTTGTTCTCACTTCAGCACAGGGCAGTCACTTGAGAGAGAAGCTCAGAGCGGTGGTGGTACAGACCACACTTTGAATGCAAAAGGGCCCTGGGCTGTAAAGGCAAGTGGGAAGCACTGTGCTGAGCCAGCCCCCAGGAGCCAGAGAGGCCCCAACAGCAGACACAGCCAGAGAACTATGAATAATGCATGAAGGTTGGCTTTTTCAACTTCAAGAGATGCTACAAATTAACTGACAGCCTTCAATTATCCCTTCCCCAGAGCACAACTCTCTTCAAAGCCACGTGTTATCGTGGGATCAGTGTTGTGGTGTGGTGACACTGCTCTCTCACAACAACCTTCTGGGCTCAGACATGACAGGCAGCCAGCTTTAACCCAAGGCTCTGACTTCCATACTCCTCTACCAGTCCAGCCCCATCTGCATGGGCGTCCCCATAGCTTGAGGACACACAGGCAGCTCCTCTCCTCCAGCTGAGCCCGCTGAGTACCTGAGATGATGCGTTGAGAGCTTCTCCACCAGAGCTGTGGCCAGTCTGTCCCCCACCACCAGGAGGAAGGTGACCACGATGTCATGGTAGCCCTGGTAGTAGTGCAGCTGGGGGTTACGCTTGAGGACATGTAGGATAATGTCAATGAGGTCCTCCTGCAAGCCTTCCCTCTGGTCATCTGGCATCCCTGTGGGGACAGAACCAGGTGGTGGTGGGATGGGGTCTGTTACCTACCAGTGCTTGTGGTGTGCAAGGAGAGGACTGGTGCATTTACCAACCCGCCTGATCCCAAGTGTGATGGTGCAAAGGGTGTGTAAAACTAGCAGAAAAACCATCCCAAACTCTAATCCTGCCCCCCAAAACTCTGACTGCCCAGGGGAAGACCCCAATTGTTACGTTGTTTACTCATTGGAGCAGCAATGTCCCTACCTGCAAGGAAGTCACAGTGGAGGATGGGAGCAGGGTTTACTGATGCTCATACAGTGCTGCAAGGAGCGAACTGTGCTGCACCTCCAACACTATTGAGGATGTTTTAGTAACTTTTAATTTCCCAGGAGTTTTATAAAAATTAAACAGGACCCATTTCCACAGAAACTGTGCCAAGTGCATCAGACTGCGAGGCCTCCAACGCCACAACTTGGTATCGGTCCCCTGCTAACGACACACACTTAGGGACGGGATGTCACAGGAAAACCATAGTTCCTGCCATGCACAGCTGCAGCCAGTTTCTGGCAGTCCTTGTCAACAGATACAATGCTCAAAAGGCCAAGCTGAAAGTCCCAGTGGAGATCCTGCAATGACAAAGTTCTCCTTTTCCTGTTTCACTAATGTGTCTAAAAATAGGGAGGACGCTGCCATTCAAGGGCAAAAAAATCTGTACTAGCAGACCCTTCAGGAACAGTATCTGGACTCGAAAGGGAATCAGAGTAAATCAACTGTTTATGCAAAATAAAAAGAGCAGAAGAGGGAAGCATGTTCTGGCCAGAAATAACGACTGCTCTGCAGTTAGATAGCTGCTGGATTAAATGTTTTATAAATAGCACAGCACGGCACCAGCCACCCATCAGAACTAAACAACAGCAAAACCAAACATTTTTCTTCTAAATGTTTTGGGTTCTCTGAAATCTGGTGCACAAACCCCATTTCAAGACCGTTTTACGCCAGAAAAGCACTGACAAACCCATCTTCCATGCCCCTGAGCCAGACCACAGTCTAAAATAAACTGAAACAAATGGTATGTTTCTCAAGCACTCCATCTATCCTAATCTCACCCTGGTCACACGTGAGGGGCATGCAGGATCCAGGCCTCTCTGCGCTGCCACTGTTCCATGGTACCAGCCTGCTGGCAGAGGGGATCAGCCCAGTCAGGAGAAGTTGGAAGAACCACAAGAGAAACAAGCTAAAGGAAGCAGACAGCCACAGAACAGCTCTTCTGCATGAAGAAGCTGCTGTGAGCTTACAAGGAAAAGGCTTTCCAGGCTCTTGGAGCAACAGAATACCCATCCTCCTGCAACTCCTGAAATAAGGTCTGAACCATGAGGAGCCCCACAGCACAGACCTTTCCCCTGCAGAATCCCCTCTCACCTGGTGGGAAACGGCGCAGGGATCGCCGCACATCCAGTAACACTTGCTGGTAATCTTTATTGTCCTCTCGCAGCTCCTTTCCTGATGGGAAAAAGGAATAGGATTAATATTGAGCAGTGCAAAGGTGTCGGGAAGAGAGCAGTGTGAGGGAGCCAGGAGAAACCCTGCAGATGGCAGGGGGATGTGGCTGCACACACAGACACGCCACTCCATCGTATGTCCCCTCTCACACGTCACATGTAAGCGCCGTCACTTTCGCTGTCACATGTTCCAACACCAACAACACTCGAGTGCAAGGAAACAGACAATTATTTCTTTAAACAACATATGTTAAGATGCTTATACTGACTCCACTCCCAGCATTCCTGGAAGATCTTTGCTCTGCAATTTTGCTGTGGAATTCAAAACATACTCAGCAGCAGCAAGGCATGATACACTGCACAGACCACAAAGAATAGTTTATTAAATAGAAATAATTTAAAAGAAAACCCCACTGATGGGAAACTTAAGATACTTAGAAGAGTAACAAAATCTGCTGGCACACTGATCTAGCTACATGATCACGTGCTGCCTTCCAGCAGCTCTGATCACCTAACAGCATCCAGCTGCTGCCTTGCATGAGGGGATGTAAACTTCTGAACAGCCACAGGTTCAGGAACAACAACAAAATTCATCCTGGGGACAGTGACTGTAAAAGCTACAGGACTTGGAGCTTTAAAAACCATGCAGGTATCTTACTAGGAAGGTCATTTTCCCTGCCTCTGCTCTGACCAAACACCACATGTGCTTCATGTCACAACCTGCTTCACCTATGCCTGGAAGAGACACCTTGAAAGTATTTTGGCCAAGCTGGGGCTCAGCACAGCCATCTCTCCACAGTAGCAACAAAAATGCAGTTGGATACTTTCTGTCCCAGATGAACTTACAGATACCATCTAACTGCTCAGGGCCAGGCCACCTGCACCCCAAGTGAACTGATACCCACAACTGTCACTAAAGACACTGCCACCCTCACAACACAATAGAAATGTGTTTACAAAGCTGTGTACTCCCACAGCATTTATGTACAACACATTATGTGAAGCTACAGTGTTCCCACTGCAGCGTGAATCCCCCTGGCACACAAGCTTGGTGGAGAACCCACCAGTGTACGTGGGGAAGAAGCAGGTCAGAACGTGAAAGTTCACCCTCTGCAATCCTTCCCCTAGCACGTGTGGATCACCAAGCCGCTCTGACTCCAGGGTGTTCCGTACCTGGAGGAGGAGGCAGATCATCTGTATTCACACTTAGCAGCTTTGGCCACACTTTGCAACGAATCTCATCCGTCAGGAGTCCCCCTTCGCTGATTGCCATCCGCCTGAGCGCAGCCACATCGATGGGATCGCTGTTCAGAGCCTGATAAATTTCTGCCACTTTTCTTTTCTTCTTAGAATCAAAGTCTGTAAGAAGGTCACAAAGAGGCAAGGTGATAGGTGACACCAATACATGGGGGGACGACACACACAACTCGGATCAGAGGGGCAAAATACACTCACAGCAATGTCACACACACAAGGGAGATGACACAGGAGAGTTGGCACACACCCTGCCAGGACCCTGGTGAGTGACTCACCAGCTGACTGTCCCCATCTCCACAGGCTCAGCACTGGAGGCACCTCATGGCTTACAGGGCACCCCCAATACTTCCCTATCAACCCCACTGGTCACACTCTGGGAGGCAACTGCTGCTCCTCGTGACACGGAGCTGCCACCACTGCCCAAGGGGATCACTTGCCCTCAGCTCCAGACAGGACCACGGCAGCTGTACAAAGCCATCCTGCAACTGCGTGCTCGGACGCAGCTGCCTGCTTGGGTGTCAAGTGTTTCCTGGGACCAGGATTTTGTATTCCTATGACCATTTTAGGGAGAAGCATGAGCATTTCCACTAACAGAAAAAGCCTGAAGAAAGCACATAATTACAGCAGTTAATGAGTCACAAGCATGCTGATTTCTCCCAAACTCAAACTTGACAGCTATTAGTGTACACGTGGAGGTGAACCAGCATTAAACAACTACCACTGTTTTGTGGAGTGCATGAACTTGGGGGCATATAGAGAAGGGAATAACACACTGGGTACACAATGTTCTGGTTTCAGATGGGTTAAATTCACTTACAGGACACGAGACAGCTTTGAAGGGAGCTGAGAAAGGAAACTATTTCACACTGCATTACAGTATGTGTCACTGCTGCCTCATGTGAGGAAGGAGAGAGGCAGCCTAGAGCCACCTGCTATCCCACACTGAAGAGTTTCCACCAAGAAGGCTTTGCTGAGCAGCTGTGGGGCTGGAGCGCAGGATGAGGCTGAAAATGCTGCCTTTACCTAAAGGCTTTTTCAACAGATCCAACTACTCTTGGGATCCAAATGGGGTTTATTTGATAAGGGACGTGTCCAAATAGAATTTAGGGTGGGAGGAATCAAAAGGATCTTGATGGAGAAATAGTAATTTCCCAACACCCCACCCTCCCGGCAGCAAGTCAGGGAGCGTGTTCCTCTGCACACGTGGCACCTCCAGCGTCTCAGCACTGCCCCAACCCTCTCGTCTCAGCACTGCCCCAACCCTCTCTCGTGAGAGCGCCTGGCTGGAAGCTCTGCTTTCTGCAGCATTTGCATGGGAGACCGTGGGACAGCAGGCTGCTCAGACACAGGAATGCTAAGTACATCAAGCAGTGGACGCTGCCCCTTCTCAAAGCACCCTTTGTAAACATTTCTGGGATGAAAAAAAGCTGTAACAGCCCAGGACTGATCTCCCAACTCCCTGCAAACACCAAGTTCCTGGTAATATTAAAGCCTCTAACGCTCACCCTTGACTAGAATTTCCTCTTATTTCCTTTTCCGCCCCTTGCGCAAGCTAAGGTGTTTGTACACAAACAGAAACCGGCTTTGCTCAGCTGGCTGTTCCCTGTCTGCTGCAACACACACACACTGTGCTGTCACACACCCGAAGCCTTGGGAAGGAGGAGACAGAGCCTATGGCAGGATAAACTCCTGTTCACATTCGAAGTACTTAAGGAGTAACTTGAAGGAAGAAGCACATACTGCAGGTTCCTCTAAGTGTTACTGGTAAATACCCCAATATTTATGCTATTCAGGTGTACAGCAGACAACAGCTGGAAGCGTTACAAAACCATAAGCATTTCAAACCACTTCTGTGCACCCACAAAACCTGAACTCACGGTGTCAGTTACACTTTGAAGGAGAGCCAGAAACAGGAGCACAGGGGCTTATCCCGCCNCTACTGCTGCGCCGGGCGGCCTGGAAAGGCAAAGCCCGGAGAGCTTGGGGGCCTCGGGGGCCCGGCCTCGAGTTAGTGCCCGCGGCCTGGCGA
>VXBZ01005428.1:13524-38833 GCA_013399135.1 Heliornis fulica
GACCGCAACGCCGAGTACCGCCCCGCCGCTAGGGGGCGCCGCCGCGACTGCAGGGGGCGCTCCAGCTCCCGCCCACCTGAGAGGAACCGGCGCCCACCCTCCCGCTAGGCCCGGCTCAGCCCGTACCGTGGCCGCCGACACCGTTGCGCGGCGGGCTCCGCCGGGCCATGTTCCCGAGCGCTGCGGCTCATACCGGGCCGGAGAGCGGAACGGGTTGGGGCTCGGCGCTCCCCGCGCCGCCCGGTCCTGTCCCACCCCCGCCCCCTCCCTCCACCGTCGGCGCGCGGGCGGTACGTCACAGCNCCCCAGCGCGCAGGCGCAGTCTCCCGAGGGGCTCGCGCGATCACAATGGGAGCGGAGCCTTGACGCATGCGCAGTTGGAGCCCGCAGAACGTGTTCCTCCTGGGGAGGCGGGAAAGGGGTGGGAATCGCGGCGGGGTTCGGGACCGAGCCCCGGCCCGGCCCCGCTTCTTCCCGGCGGCAACGCGCCCACCAGTGCTGCTGCCACCCCGTTAAACAAGTCCTTGGATCTCCGCGAGTGTCCTCGGCGGGCGCAGCTTGTCACGGCCATGACTGTCCCCCCCGGTTGTGGTCTATGGGCACGGAGGGGCTCCCGCACAGCCAGACATCGAAGCCCCCTCTTCTGCACGGCTCAGCCACGGCTGCGAGCTCAGAGCGCACAGCCCGCGCTGTGGCTCGTGGAACAACCTGGCTTGAAGTGACAGGAAAGCGCCCACGTTACACAGCCCACGTCATGCACACCCATGTGCAGACAGCCACGAGCTGCTGCTGTGTCACACTGGGCTCTTTTACAGCACATCAAGGTAACAGCCCACCTGGTGGCAAGTTCACAGCACTCCAGGATATAGAAGATTTAGTGCAATGTACTTCCACCGGATGAAGTCAGGGAATGCAGGTGAACATCTCAGTGGCCCTCCCCGTGACCCTCAGGGAAACAAACATGGTGTTTGACATCCACCCACCCTGCTTTGTTAGCTGGTTTAACCCAGACTACACCCTCCACCCTACCTTGGAAAAGTAACTGAAAGAAGAGGGAAGGCTGTTGGCAATCACTCCCCAAGGAATGATCTGGGGATGACACACCGATGACAAGCAGGAGCCAGAGGCCAAGGGTTCAGCGCTCACTAAGGAACAGGCATGCTGGCCAGAACAAGGGTTTGGGCAGGTACCATTGTGTTCAAAGCTGAGTGGCACAAGTTTTACATGACTGGAACCAGTGAACAGACACACACGCACAAAACTAAGAACTGTTTTGGCATCTTGAGTCCCCCTCCATCGGGGCTGAGACAGAGGAGGTGGATTTTTTTGGTTTTACAGCAAAAGATCCCTCTCCCAGAAGACATTTGGCTTGTGATGTTTGAATAAGGCTTCTCTATGCTGCTGGCCACACATGAGGCATGTGAAGAGGGAAACAGCCTCTCCAGTAGGCACGGGGCTGTCACTCATTTGTCAGTGTATCACCACCCCAGGGAGGCCTCTACACAGGGAACTTAAATCTAACCTCGATAAATAAAACCAAATGTTTATTTACACCAAAGAATTCCAACACTGGATCTTTCACATATGAAGGACAAAGTATATATACACAGCAAGGGGTAGCAGGGCTGTAACAAGGGTGCTTTTCCGTTGTCAATGATAATATTTGTCCACAATTACTGATCTACCATTTCAGTTTAAGTTAACATCTGCTCGCTCCGCCCTCTCAGTGCATATTTACAAGACTGTGAGGTAACTGATATTCTCACCACATGGCACGTGAGGGAGGGGATGGTGGGTGAAGATGTGGTATCGGACTTGGCGCAGTCTGATTTTTCCAGCTTTAAGTAGCCACCAGCTTGAAACCTATATAAACAATTTCAAAACAATATACCCAGTAACAAACTAATTCCAGAGATCTGAGCCAAGCAATGGCAGGAAGAACCCTCCATGAGAAAGGGGCTGATTAGAGGACGGCTTACTCTACAGGAGCACCTTCCTCAGGAGGTGGCAAGGACTCCAATCGGATCAGTAACTTCATCTTTGAAGACTAAAATTACATGCAAGGGGGTAAGTTGGCATTCTGGTTGGCTCCTAAGGAGACACGATTCAATTCAATTAGGGTTTCAAACATCATCTGCACTTAATTCTTTTAAACTTGTATCACCTCTCCATACTGGAAATGTCTCCTCAGTGTACCCTGGCTGAGTCCTATGCAGGACATGGGGCTAAAGTGAGTGATACTTTAAGAATCCCCCTCCCCTGCCTCATGAAGACTTGGTTTGGTAGTCTCTGGAGAACAGCACAATCCCCCCAGGTGTAGGCTTGTGGAGGAGTAATGGTGGGAACATGAAGAGATTTCCAGCAGGATGCAAGAGCTTGGAAATGCTGTTGATTCATCTTTGTTCTTAAATGAAGAGTACTTTTTTGTTGGGTTTTTTTTTTGGGGGGAGGTGGGAGGAATGGGGGGGGGGAACAACTGTCCGAGAAATATTCCATCTGTAGGTATTTTCAGGGAATCCCCTGAGTTACGAAAAGTTCAAGTAAAAAAAGAAAAATCAGCCTATAATAATTTTGTATATAATGACTGAACTACTATAAATCCACAAGCAACAGTTCAGACACGGTGCCTCCAAAGCGTTCATCCCCTCCCTTCCCCTGCCAGGCACAAGCTGCGTCCTGAGGAGAGGTGGAGGGGCAAACCTCTTCCCCACCTGACTCAGCTCAGGCAGCAGGAGACAGAGCCCATCACTACTGCTGAGCGCCTGCAGCAGCTGGAACGGGCATCCCCAGAGTGGTGGTGGCAGAAATGACAGGTGAGCCTGCTAGAGGTCCAAGGGGTGAAGGTGTTGGCACTGACGAAATCCCTGGAAGAGAGACAGGAAAGCAGGAATTAGAGTGAGACCAGCGCATCGCTATCCAGGACAGCTCATTTTTTTTTAAGCTACATGGTATCTTTGATATCTTTGTAGGTCAGATTGCTGTTGCTTTGTTACATTTTCAGAGCTGCCAAAATAAGCTGAGGTTAAAGATCTGCTACTGTTCTCTGCAGCCTCTGAAAAGAGCTCGGGTTTGTACACAGGCCAGTGTCATGGACAGGCAGATGTATGGCAGGATCACTGTCCTTCAAACCACTGCCAAAAAATCCAACTGCAAAGCGCTTTTCAAAACGGGACCAGAAAAGCAGGTCAGGCTGCAGCAAAGCCTTATTTATCACACTCTTCTACCCACTTCTTCATATCCCTCCTTGTCATTGGTCCCAGGAGATGACCTAATGCCCCACCTGCAGAACTCAACCCCCTGGATCCTCACATCCACATAGCACGTGTAAGTGCTTCAAAATGCCACGTGCCAAGAAGAGACCTGAGCGGAACTGACCTGACATCATACTCGCACTGCTGACAGGAGTGCTGCCACCCGGCATGTTGGAGGAGCCCATCCGAGCTTGGTCTTTCACGATGGGATCTAGGAAGAGCAAAATACCCTTAGATGTTGTGCTGCCAGACAGCAGCTGAAGCACACTGATGACCTGTGTGCTCAGACAAGCTGCCTACATCGAATAGTATCAACCATCATCTACCGGAACCCAAAGAGATTCCAGCTCCTCTAGTGCAAAGCACCCAAGAAGGTGCCAAGGTAACATGATCAATGAAGTCACCTAAATGATGTACTTTGGGGTTCACGACTGCTCAGCAGGAAAACCTGAAGGAAATGAAGGTGAACTTGATCTCCTTTTAATGCTAAGCAACTCCATAATTCCATACAGCCATACCCTGAACAGGTGTAGCAAGCAGAATGGTTATCACAAATCACAATCATATGTCATGTCTCTACACCCAACCCACAGCAACCTGTGAGCTGCAATGAATGTCACTGGAGCCTGTCTTCTGTAAGATATCCCAAATATACCCTCTAGCTTTTACAGAATAAACCTGAACAAATATTCCTGATGTGCATTGTTACAGCTGTTCCCAGAAAAACTAAATATTAACATTTGTGAAAACCAGCAAACACTTAAACACATTTCCAACATGATTTAGGTTGGCAGGGACCTCAAAGCCAACCTAGAGCCACCCTTGCCATGGCAGGTACACCAACAACTAGCCCAGGTTGCCCAGAACCCCCTCTAACTTGGCCTTGAACCCTGCCAGGGATCCAGGGGCAGCCACAGCTTCTCTGGGAAAACTGTGCCAGGGCCTCCACAACCAGGGAAGGATTTCTTCCTAATTACATCTTCCCTCCTTCGGTTTAAAGCCATCCCTCCTTGTGCCATCACTCCAGCCCTTGTGACCAGCCCCTTGCCAGCTTTCCTGCAGGCCCTTTTGATATTGCAAGGTGCCCTGAGGTCTCCCCAGAGCCTTCTCTTCTCCAGGCTGAACAAGCCCAACTCTCTCAGCCTGTCCACACAGCAGAGGTGCTCCAGCCCCCTGAGCATCTTTGTGGCCTACTCTGGACTCATTCCAACAGCTTCACATCCCTCTTATGCTGGGGACCCCAAAAGCTGGATGTAGTTCTCCAGGTGGGGACTCATAAAAGTGCAGCAGAGGGAGAGAATCCCTCCTTTGACTTGCTGGTCACGCTTCTTGTGATACAGCCCAGGACATGGTTTGCCTTCTGGGCTGCAAGCTGACATTACTGGGTCGTGTTGAGTTTCTTGTCCACTAACACCCCCAAGTCCTTCTCCCCAGGGCTGATGTCAATCTATTCTCCGCCCAGCCTGTAGCTGTGCTTGGAATTGCCCCAATCCATGTGCAGGACCTCGCCCCTGGCCTTGCTGAACTTCATGAGGTTTGCATGGACCCACTTCCCCTGCCTCTCAAGGTCCCTCTGGATGGTTTCTCTTTTACCTTTACTACTGAAAGTTCTATTTTTGTTTGCAAATCCAAACCCTTAATATACCATGCACTAAGGTATACAGCAGGTGACAAAAGGAGTTCAAAGGACATGTTTCTCAACAAACCAGTTATCTGGTTTTATCAAAACACAGGAACACATGTACCCAGACACCTCCTGAAATCAGCAGGGGTTTATCACCAACGCTTCTTTATCAGGGTGCTGATTCACTGGCCTGACACAGGCATGTAGTGCTCTGTTTCCCCCGCTGGTGTAGGTGGCAGTGGCCTACTTTATCCACCACAGAGACTCAGCTCCAGCACAATTATTTAGTAAGACCAGGCTGCTGATGCTGCTGTTCTCAGCTTCTACCTACTGGAATGGAGATTTCAGACATTGGCAGCAGCTGATACTTACAGAAGTAGGGGTGTTCCATGGCTTCTCTTGCTGTGAGTCGTGACTGGTGATCATATCGCAACAGCTTGTCTAAGAAATCCAGTGCTTCTGGACTCACCAGGTGTTGGTTCTCACTGTGAACAAAGCGCTCCCATCGCTTACGGGAGTGTCTGTAAATAAATAAATCAAATCAGGTTAGGCAGAGGTCACCAACACCAAACTTTGCTTTTTTAAAGAGTGAGAACCATGAGAAATGTCTGTACCAGGGCACAAAGCAGCTGAGATAGTACAGCTCGGACACTGAGCTGTACCAGGGCACAAAGCAGCACTACACCCCATCTCCACATGGCGGCACAGCCACCACAGCCCTGGTCACCGTGAGAAATGAGCTCAGCAAGCAGCCACAGGCCTAAAATCTCAGCTTCTGCTCTTCCTTTATGACCCCAATAGTAGTTCCTTGTAGTATTTGTTTGTCTCACACTAACTTCGCAGAAAAAAATTGCAAATGCCATCTTAAGCACCAACTGTTTGGGTTTTTTTTGCACTGTAATTCTGAGAAACTGTTTTGTTCCCCCCACCTTGCCCCCTAAATATCGAAGAGAACATTTATCCTTCATGCTTTATGCATGGCAGTTCATTTATTGTGCCTAGATGACATTTAAAATCTTTTCCTCAAGCCCATTTGCAGGTAAAAAAACCCAAGCCACTGGAAGCACAGGCAAAAGGATCAAAGGCACCAAGTGATAGTTATCAATAATTTTGGCTCTTTTTTCCCCCCTAAGTTTGGGGTCTTTCCATTTCAAGGACTGCTTACAAAGCAGTAGCTGTCTGGGTCTACCAGGAGCTTATGATCTACTCTGCAGCTTGGCCCACCTGCCCAAGATGTCATTGAAACGTGGATCCAGTTCAATGTTGTATTTGTCAATGTAGTCATACAGATCTTCTGTTCCAAGCACCTTGGCTATCCTCACCAGCTGGGAACGAATGGAAAAATAAGTCAGTACTGTGAGGATGTAATATCAAAGCCAGCGTCGAGATACGGCAGCACATTCCCTTGGGAGCTTGAACCTGGTCTCAGGGGTCTGAACCAGGAGCCACAGGGTCAACCTGTGACTCAGACTTTCCCATCCACAATCACAGGCAGCCAGGAGGGAGTTGCCTGCCCTAACATCACTAAAATGTGAGATCTTGCAACACTAACTCCCTTTGTAGCAAGGAAATACTCAAAACCAAGAGAGTGGGATGGCAAGAATATCTGGTCAAAAAAGCAGAAACTCTGAAATCTGAAGGGTGAAGTGCTGCCCTGTAGGGCTTCAGAATGCAGGTTTGAGAACAGAAGGTCAATGTTGAAAGTCTGCACATCAGCTCAGATGTAGAGTACATGCTGAAGCATAAAAATTTTGGTCTAAAGGCAACACTTCAGAGATTGCAAATCTATATAAAACTGTACCAAACTCATGGTTTCTATACAGAAGGGAGGGTGGATAGTGGCAGGGTTTTTTCACATCAAATAACCTCCAGAATAGTCAATTTACATGGCAGAACACATCAGCCTTAATATAACTGCTGTTATAACTTTTTCCAGACACCTACTGAGGAGCTCCAAATACAAAGCACTATAAATCTATTTCCATGTAACTGGTTAGATAATCTTGCACACTTGAGAAGAGGAATGTGGCTTCAAACTGAGCAAAGAAGCCATTAGAGAAATGCCTAAATAACTCTTTGGATCCCTCAAGAAGTGTAAAGAGGAAACTTTGTTTGTGCTAAGAGAACAGAGATTGTACATGACCAGCTCTCACCTGATCATAGTTGTCATGGCCATGGAAAAATGGCTCCTTTCGGAATATCATACTAGCCAACATGCAACCCAAGCTCCACATATCCAGACTGTAATCATACATCTGTGCAAAACCAGAAGGACATTTCAATTTCTAATGAATTAAGTAGAACAGACTCCCAATACCAACAGGGTCCCCTCCCTCCAGTGATACTAATACATCCACATTACACCGGGAACAGACTGAAATATCTTCATGAATCTTCATCTCTAGATGATGCTCAGCTCAGTGTTCCAGTTACTCAAACTGGGATACAGCAATTAGCAGAACAGCAGGTATCCTATTTCCATCCTTGTCTGTAAGGATATTAAAGACCAATGCCTCTTCATTTTCACTGCAGGCTTCAATGTTATGAATCACTGAGAAACACAGGTTAAGAATCCTCATGACAAGCAACAAAAGGAGTAGACTCTGCAAGGTACATGGGCAGTTGAGGAAGTGCCTTCATTCAGAACCAGCACAATCTGAAAGTCACCAGTAACACTGCTATTTCTAGCCCACAGCATTTCCATAATGCAGACTGCCATCAGATATGGGGATGTTTTTATAGCTTAATTTAGAAGTTCATGCAGTACTAGCTATTCCCACAAGGGCTTTGTTTCATTCCTGTACCTTACTGCAAAATCAGCCTTGCTAAAAAAAAAAATAAAATATTCAACGTTTGTATTCCAAGATCCATGATAATAGTTCTGCAGCTCTTTCTCAGGTCCTCAGACTGCTTATTAGTTTCTTTAATTCAGTGACTCTCTTGTCACTGCCTTCCATGATACATTTTAGAATGCACTGCCTTTAGCTTCAAGTCTCTAGAGGTATCTGAATTTCTGGCTTGCTACCTTGAAATGACACAGACTTTTTCAATGATAAATCCTGGCAATTCTTACCTGATAATCTACAAGGAGTTCAGGTCCTTTGAAATATCTGGAAGCCACTCTGACATTGTACTCTTGGCCAGGGTGATAGAATTCAGCCAAACCCCAGTCTATTAGTCTAAGCTAGAAACAGTAGAAAAACAAAGAAAAAAGGCTCAAAGGATGCTCCAACTATCCACTGGTTGAATGACAAGTGACTTTAATCTGAAGCTTCATTTACAAGTCTTTTATTTTCAATTCATTCAAAGCTGATCAGAATATTTTCTCAGCTATTCTCCCCACACTCATATCACCGACCAGTCTAAACAAAATACCTCTCCTTACCAACCCTGTTTATGCTTGCATGCAACCCATAAAACCCTTAAACAGCAAATGGAATTCCATTTTACATTTCTCCACATGATGTGAGTGCACCCTCTGCCCTCCCCAATGTGCTGAAGATGTTTTTTAGTACCACTACCCAGGAGAAACCAAAGAGGATCTTCATTTGCCTCAAGTATTACCCATCCCTGCCCTATGTTACCTTTCTGTGCTCATGGTCAATC
The DNA here is from genome assembly GCA_013399135.1 of Heliornis fulica. Classification (NCBI taxonomy): domain Eukaryota; kingdom Metazoa; phylum Chordata; class Aves; order Gruiformes; family Heliornithidae; genus Heliornis; species Heliornis fulica. The sequence goes on from VXBZ01005428.1 coordinate 22,006, forward strand.
ATGACGTTGTGAGGTTTGACATCTCTGTGCATGATTCCCATGCTATGGCAGTAATCTAGAGCCTGTAGGTGACATATGAAGAAACAGATGCTGGAGTCACAAGAAATTTTTAAGTTAATCATGTTCAGAAGTATTTATGCACAGACCAAGGCTAACCAGACAGCAAGACTTTACTGTCCAGTGTTATAGCCTGGACTAGACTGGTGGACCATAGAAGTCATCTCAGTGTACCCAAAGGCTCCTCCAAAAGAAACAAGAGGACTGGAATTTGTTGCAAAAACAAGGCTGAACAATTGTCACTGCTTTGATTTTACTGACTTGATAGATTTTTCCATCAATCTTCCACAGGCTTTTTCCTTCCCCTCATTAGTGACATGATATCCCTCTCTATAGTATTAGCTGAGTGCAAATCCTAGAAATAAACCAGTAAGACAGCAAAACACCAACTTACCTTCAAAATCTCATACATGTAGAATCGAATATCATAATCTGTTAATGTCTGGTATAATTGCTGTGGAACACAAAGACATCATATTGGTGTTCAACAACCAAGAAAAATACCACATCCCTGCCAATCCAGCCCCACTCTGCTGCTGTTGTTCGCCAAACCCATCTGAAGGAACAGAAGTTTCCCCAGTTACTCTGATCAGCCTGTTCCTCTTCCCTTAAAATCACACACACAGCTTAAGTCCATCACTGCTCAGGCAGTTCACTGTGGTTCCTGTCACTAACTCCCTCAGTTTCACTCATCTATCACCTGCACGGTGTGTTATGTCTGCAGACTGGTCAAGAAGACCAAGGGTGCTCTGCAACATTAAACACCTATTCCAGATGGCATCATACATCCATTCTTCTCCTGAAGCAGGTCAGTAGGGAAGGGGACAACTCCCCTTTTGCCACAAGTATGGAAAGCCACAGAAGTGCTGTCCATATTTAAAGTGGTTCTAATAAACAGTTATACATAGAATGTAAAAGAAAAGTGTCACATAAAGGGACTGATGGCCCACAAGATAACAGATTTGTTTGCTCCCAATCTTACAATACCACTTGGATTACCATCTTGTAACTTCTGTGTCAAAATGGTACTAAAGGACTAATTACAAACTTCTGTCCCAAGCACATTTACATGATTAAATAACCTGCCTGTCCCTGAGTACTTGCCTTTCCCCAGAAAAACATTATGACAAATAGGAAACATCACATCCCACACTGTACCTTAAAGTCTGTGTTGTTTACATGTTCAAAAACCAAAGCAGGTGTCCGAGACTAAAAGAGAGAGAAATGTGTTCAGCCATGTTAAGTTGAGATAAAATGTTTTCCTCCAGGATAATGAATTAAATAATTTTTACTCCCAGAACTACTAGGAGCAGAGGGGCTCAGACATACTTGTGATTCCCCTCAGATAGAGAGGGCAGAGCCAAAGCCTGCAGGCCCTGGCAGGAATGTTTGCAGAATGAATTAACTTGTCTCAGCTCACTGGTATCTCATCCTTACAGAGCGAGGGGCTGGAGGTACCTGTGGGGCAAGGGCCCTCTAAAAGAAGTTAATCAGATTAAGAGCTGATCTGATTAAGCAATTCAAAAGCGGGATTTAAAAGCAAGGGAAAACGAAAAGTCAGATCAGAGATGAAGTCAAACACAGCAACTTCATCCATAATCCCAGAGTACCCTTTAACTTCCTCCCATACTCACCACAGGATCTTTTACTATATCTGCAAGAGTGATTATATTGGGACCGCCTCGCAAGTTCTCTAAGATCTTGATTTCACGCTTGATTTTCTTCTTTTTAACAGGCTGAAGAATAAAAACCCAAAGCATAAGACAAAGCACTCCAGCACAGTGAGGCTAATAGCCTAACATCCAGATGACCAAGGCAAGTGACTGCAGGTCAGCAAAATACTTTGCAGCCTTTGCAAGTCAAGTTCCAACACCTAGATTTTGTTGTTACCTGACTACACATCCTACCAGTAAAGGTTCAAATATCTTCTGTCTCCTTTCTAGCTACAGCCACCCTGACAGCTACAAACATTAATGTCATGTGAACAAGGGTTAGGAAGATAGCATATTATTTTTAAAGGTGCCAGAACACAATCTGACAGTCCAAAATTTCTTAACTGGCATGTGGTGAGTGTAACTATGAGCTGTCTGAGGGCCACTGAATGAAGGTATTGCACCAATAGAGGCTGTGGAATAACCAGCATCCAGAAGATCCTCACTCCATCTGGAAAGATATTACATATGCAACAGAATACAGAGAGCAGAAATTAAAATTTTAATGTTAGCAGTTCCTAAATCTAATCAGTGGTGTTAAAGGACAATGATCCCGTTAGCTCAGAGGCCTCTCTGCACATGACAGCATGTCAGGGCACCGGCAGAGCTGCCGAGAATTTTCTACTCAGCTGTTGAAGTGTTGCTTAGCTCCAAGTAAAACTGTGTTGCACATCAGGACTTCCTATAGAGGGTAATTCCTTACAGGCAGAAATTTGAATTAATATCCAAGTGTAGGGCTCAAACTGATGGCCTATTTCACTGAATGGCACCTTAAAGTCAGGCTTTAAGGATTTTTGTTTTAGAACATATGGCTTTTTAGACTAAATGCTACACTTTCTGGCCGCCTCATCACCTCAAGACATCATCTTCTGCCCAATCCCCAGCTCACCTTGAGAATTTTAACAACTACTTTTTCATTATTTGTAATGTTGATGGCTTCAAATACTTCACTGTATTTGCCTCGTCCTAATTTTCGAACTAGCTGGTAGTCATCTTGATTTCTGTGGAGATAAAAAGTTAGAGTTCCAAAGAGCTCAGCCATTTCCATCACAATCTACAAGCTGCTTCTTAACATTAAACCACTGCCTCATCTTCCTAATTAGTGTCTTACATCTCCAAACTTGATGCTTAAGAACTAGGAGAGAAACAGGGAGCTTCTACAAGTCCAAATAAGATTAAACCCAGAACTTATTTCTTCTGTAGTAGATAGCATAAGCCCAACTGTAGATTTCAGCATCAGCAAACTCAAGCTATCCCTTCCACCAGACTTTCTGTATTTGGAAGCTAACATTATACAAGGGAAAATGTAAAAAAAAAAAAAAAAAAACACCAAACAAAAAACCAAACAGTCAATTTAGTAAGATAAAAAAATTAAGTGCTAACTGACTAGGCACAAAATACCACTTATACTCAGGGGAATGTACCTTTCAGAAATATGAACTGCAACAAAACTGAGGGCAGAACTTAGTCTGGACCCTGCTATACAAAAGCAGGAAGACAGAGCTATGAAGCTGGCACGACTGCTGCCTGAATCTCAGACGGCTTAGTCATGAGCTCCATTTAGAGCTTCTTCATGAGCTCCTCTTCCTTCACAGAGGAGCAGAGATGTCTTTCCCATTCACAAAGAGCTGACCAATAAGTCACAAAATAGCAAGTACCTATTTAAGTCTGGTGATTCTCTTCACTCATGCAAGTCAGAAGCAACATCAGATGTCTTTTCACTTCTTCTCAGCCCCACACCCAGGGCTAGTTAAACTATTTCAGAGAAAAGCTTTTCAGCCCTCTGAAAGGACAAGTTTCCTGACTACCTGGTGAAAATTCTTCAAAACAAACTCTTAAGGGAGCTACTAAAAATATTCCTGCACTGCTGGGGATTTAAAATTTTGACAAGAAATACTTCCCCAAAGTAAAGCTGTGATCCTGATCCTTGCCATGCACATTATGCATCTTCCAAGGAACAGGAGAAAGCCTAACGCCGCACAGTTGCCTGAACTCCCCGTGAATCACTGTGTCAGACCCTACAGGGATCAATCCTGGTCCAGGAACATCCCTAAGCAGCTCAGAGACTTACCCCCACTCAACAACATGCGACTCGTAGTCCCAGTACTCCCGGGGTCTGTGTGTGTTCACATCGGTGTAAACCCTGGCCCTGCTCGGCACGGGTCCCGACATGTCCGACAGGTTGGCAGGCGGAAAGGATGGGATGTCTGAAATCAGAGGCTACTCCAACCGCACGCTGGACAGACGACAAAGGCCTCAGATTCTTCCACCTGCAACCGAAAATAAACCAGGGGTTAAAAAAATCTCAAGATACTATAAAATATTGAAGTTAATGATTAAAAGCTGTGGAGAAGCAGATACTGGAGCGCAGCCATAGATCTGGGATCATTTGTCAGAGCTTGAAAACAATTTGTTTGCTCTCCCTCTTGTAAGACATGACCACTTGGCCCCACGAGCAAAAGTAACAGCCCCTGACAGACACCTTGCAACTTTTAGCATGTAGTTCCCAACTTATGGCTGCAAAGACAACTTTCCAAAGGGAAGAAATGCAGCGTGTTCTGCATCTACATACTCCCTCCCTTCCACTTCTGAGTGAAACAACAGCCATCAGCTTCAGTCTACCCCCATCCAAGGCGAGAAGTCTCATGCCATCCTGTGTAACCAAAACACTTCACTAACTGCACAACTATCACCTCTTGCAAAGCATTAATAAATGATGCTGCAGAGCTGAGAGATCAACAAGGATCCCTGTGCAAACCTAAACCAAGCACTTTCTCAAGTTTCAGCTTCTGGAAACAACAATTTTCATGTGTAGCAGACTGCAGGATTTACCTGCAATTCTGAAAAGGAATTCAATTATGTTCATTCATTCTGTGGAAACAGCCAACCACCACCACAAACCCTGAACTGATCCACCACTACTCTGTCCTTTCCATCCACTGGAAATGCCAGTACTAACAGAGCATTTACATACAAACCAAGGCTGGTCAGCTCAGGAACAGGTTTCTGGGGGAGAGAAATCCAGGTACTGTACCAGAGTTTTAAGCACCCTCCCACCTGTGTATTACTGTTCAGGCTTGAATAAAACAGCTTAATGGCATTTTAACAGTCACCCATGCTGCTTTCCTCCACAAAATAATTTAAATGCATTCACCTGATGCAGCATCAAGACCAAAACGTCATCCATCCAAAAACATGACTGCTGAAGCCTGAACATTGCTCTGAGGATTTTCACAGTGAAGCATTTTTTCCCCCATTTCCACATATTCTGAAGACTTTTGCTACTCCACTCATGCCCTGCTGCACTCACATATCTTCCCACCATCTCAGGACAGGTATCTTCTAGGTATAACCCAGCACACACTTGAAAGTGACCAAGACTTACAGAGCAGGCAGCCACTGGGGCTCATTTGGACTTCCTTAAGGAAAAAAGCAGCCCCATGCTGCCCAGTGCAAGTAAGTTCCTACGACAGACAACAGCACTCTTCAGAAGATGTGGGACATTTACAGTGATAAGCTACATCCACGCTAATTAGACTATCATAAGGAAAAGCATACCCCCAGCTAGCAGTGTGACAAGAAAGGACACAGGGAAAGATCTCAGACACCAGTCATTACAAACCATGCAGGGATTAAATGGCTTGAGGATGCCTGGAAGACTTCATGACAAACTGAGGCGGCCAGAAGAGTTCTGCTGGGATTGGGCACCAGTTTTAATCACAACTTTCTACAGTCAAAGCAATAAATCTGAGTGTCCAAAAGACAGAGGCATCTGTGTGGAATTACAAAGCTTTACCCAAACACACACAAAAATTCTGCTACAGATGAAGAAGCTTCTTTGTATTCCTCTTCCTTGCAATGAGATTTCTGAAAAACTTCTGTTAGGTTTTATCAGTACTGAGACTAGGCAAAATACCTCAGAAGAAAGTTAATGTATATTCAGAAACAAATACTCTAATTTCAGAATATTTACAACGGTAGTAACTTACTACAGTTTTATATCACTATTGTCCTACCTAAAGTAAAAGCAGTACCTTTGCACCTCTCCAATCTTTCACAAGTGAAAGCCAATATATTTTTAAAATGTCTTTGTCAGCTTCCAAAATAACTTCCAAGGAAGGAAGCTCTATCAGAGCATGAAAGAGTATTGTTTAGTGTGTAGCACATGGCAGACCACACAGCTCTGTTTACTGAGAGGCACTCTGTAGGCAAGGCTATCACCTAAACAAATATAATATATATTATTTGCCATGCCAATCTTATCCCTTCCCAGTAAATGGGCAACTGACAGACTGCAGAAGGAAGTGATAGCCCCATTAATCAGCAAGACCTAGAAATCTGCTCAGAGCAGTTAGCTTAGGCTATCAGGATATGTCACCACAGAAAATTCTAGAAACAAAACCCTGCTCTATTGGGATTCTGCTGCAAGGACCACAGGAGGGACCACAGGCTATGAATATGATGGAGGACATAGGTCTGATGTCCTTCACTATATCACATCACTTGACCAGCAACTGGTTCTGCATTCAGAGGCAGAAAGGCAGGTGAGGTCCACTTCTGGGGTGGACTAAGCCTCCCCAGGTGGAACAGACCTTGGCAGTGTGGGGCTGTATTTTTCAACCTACTGACACACAACCGGTGCTGGAGGCAGCTCCTAGTTGACAGGGTTGTGGTAATCCAGTCCCAAGGTCAAAAAGGGACAGAACAGTTCCCAAGTCCACAACAAAGATGTGAAGTGGTCTCAGCCCAATAAAGGAAGGACAGGGCACTTCAGGCAGGTGTTCATCTCATGGAAGAATATGACAATTACTTAAAAAAAAAAAATCTATCCTGAACAAAATGTTTGTCCCCTTAAAAAAAAATACACCTTCCAAAGATTAGGCATCAAAGACTTCAAACCATTTATGTGGCATGACTCAGACACTCAGAAATTAGATGTATGTTCCAAAAGCACACTCAGGCATTAACAGAGCATGCAAGTTTACTAGAACACTTTTAGCACAGTGAAACTTGTTAGATTTCAAAGTTTAATCTCTGTGCTTTTGTTTCTCCTCATTCCACATACTTCTGTCAGGAGACACACCATCAGCTAATTTCCTCTGCCCAATACTTGTGTAGAAATTATCTGAATATATATATATATGTCTAAGATGACTTAGCAATTTAAAATTTTTAAGCACAACTTGGTATCAATAAAGAAGACATGACTGCTCTACCTCAGCCAGCTTAGTAAGATCTGTTTCAGCACAGAAAAAAAAAATAATAGGAAAGAAAAATCAATCACATTATCTAAAGACACATCAAATTTCACAGCGGATATTTTCTGTCACGTAGCCCTAGCCTAGCACAAGCTGTATGTTATAACAGATCGCTCAGAGGAGGGTTTTTTTTTCAGGAAATCATTGACTGTAGCTTCTAAGAATGGCACACAATGCCTATTTACAAAGGTAGGTATTATTGTCTACTGTTTTTTATACATGAAAAGGAAAACCTGCACAAATAATTTGGTTTTAAAGCAAACAAAAGTCACATACAGAAATTTACCCCGCCTGAATGCCTCTCACACTCTCTGCTGGAAATGCTTAGGAATTTGTATGTATTTTGCTCTCACTTCCCCCAAAGAGGGACAATTCTGCAGTGGATCCAAGCTCACTGACGGGAGGGAGCAATATCACATTGGGACAAACACTGAGACCAGGTGTGGTCACGCAAATGTCAGCTTAGCTAACAGTTTTAAGGCAGAAAAACCCCAGTGTGAACAGTGGTTACACCTAGATGAGTGTTGTGAGTGAATTACAAAGAGTAAGCTGTATTTCTGCAGTCAGAATCCAAACAGAGTATGTCATGTATTAATTCCTGCATTAGCAACAGCATCACAGAATAATTTATGTTAGCTAAAAGTAATCTAGTCAAAGCAGATCTAATTAGAACAGGTTGGCATGTCCAGCGTAGCCTTCAGTATCTCCAAAAAACAAACTGCCTCTCTCAATTTTCTCTGGTAAAAAAAAAAAATAAAGCTCAACTAGGAAACAAATCCACGAGCTTTTAGGCAATGTATCAGAGATCACAGAGAAAGACAAAGCTTCCAGTTACAGTCTGACACGCGCTGTTCAATGCTAAGGCTTGCCCATGCAAGGACAGCAAACAGCTCTTCTTCTGTTTCAGCACTCGGGGTGACACCCCCTGGGAAGACATTAACTAACAGCGCTCACAAGGCAGCTACACCAAATGAGCAACATGCAAAAATGTCAGTGCTTGGTTTTCTCTCAAAAGGTCTGCCCTTAAAAATGCCATTTACGTCTTAGAAAACTGCCAATTAGCTAATTCTTTACACAGCATCCTTACCAGGAGTCTGTTCATCCTGTGTAAAATATAAAATATTACAAATCAGAAAAACACTGCCAAATACAACACTGCAGGTACTGTGAATGGATACTATGTGATGGATAACAGGAATGCCTGAGCACCCCAGTCAAGAGACAGAAACAATTGGGCTGCCATCATATAGGAATTTTTAATTGGAAGGTACGTTAACTAGAAGAGACAAGTTTTTAAGTTTGAATTATTCTGACAGTAACCTATTGTCTGAGCAGACTGGTTAAGCTATACTTAGTTGGCCTGAAGTTCAATAAAACAGTAAAAAACCTCTCATTTTTTACTTTGAATCCGATTTTTAAAACATTTTCATTTAAACCAGTTACAAGCTTCTTTTTAAGAAGGGATTTTGTTACCCTTACAACACACACTAAACCCAGTGACAACCCCTGCCCCATGAAGACTCCATTTCTCGTAAAGTATTTATACTTACAGCTCATATATTCAATTAGTATAGGAATTTCCTACACCCTCCATCCTTTCAGATGTATCCACTGACTGCAAGTAGCAACAAAACAGAGCTAAGAGGTCTATGCAAATCAGTTTTGAGAAACACACCTAACTTTGCCTCTAGTAAAATTCACCTCTCTCTTTCAGCCAAGAATAACTGACATACTGGATGCTTTTTGTTTTTTCTCCTTTTAAGATGAACTGAGCTTCTCTCAAGTACACAGTTACTCAGAACCTTACACCTAAGAAGCTGCACCAGTATGACACAGCAAACATACAGTCTCCCAGTGAGCTGGAAGCCAAGAGCTTCCCAGAAGACTGGTGTCCTGAGGACCCTGCAAGTGCTATCCAAGTGATGACCTTTGTGGATAAGGTTTGGAGTATAAATAATGCACCTAACAACACGAACACTGCTTGACACTGGTCTCCCTGTGGATTGCGGCTCACAGCACAACCTGCCCTCAGCACAAGCAGAGAGAGCAAAGAGAACTCAGTGGATTATGTTCAACACCACATAAACCTGATCATTACCGATGCCCCTCCTGGACTCGGATTCAGTTAGCAGACAGCAGTCCCAAAGGAGCAAACAAACCCAAATTGCACCAATTCACACTCAAAGAGCCAAGGAAATACTGCTGTCACCTTGTAAATTCCAGACAGACTATCCCAGACAACCTGAAGGAGAAAGCGAGATGCACAGATTGGTCAAACAGGTCTAGAGACTTTCCCCTCACTTCTACTTTCCCCATGTAAGCTCATTACCAGCTGTGATTGTGACAGACTAAACAGGTTAAGACAGACAGCAGCCTGTTCGTTTTGAAAGAAGGAAAAGCTCTCAGTCAGCTGAAAGGAGCAGAATTACAGTAAGTAGCCTGGAATCAAAAGGTTACTCCTTTCTTTTATCCAGAGCTGCAAGTGAGACACTACCTTTCATAGAAAATGGCTCAAACTCAACCTCTAAAATCATGAGTGTATAACATGCCTTATTAGTGAGGGGAATTATAACAACTATCAAATGGAATCTATTATGATTTCCTCAACATAACCCATTTATCCCTTGCTCATATTGCTTCCAGTGAATGAGACTCACTTCAGCAACTGGAGAACATCTAGTACAAGACAGACATCACTGAAATTAAAAGAGCAAGACATGCTTAAAAACTTTAGCACAGCCTACTGTGAGCCAACATTAATAAAAACTCAGCTTATGTTTAAAAGTAACCAACTTTATAAAAAAAATACGTTCCACCCCACAAAAGAAACGTGATTTGTGTGTTTTCACAAGGCTGGAACCCCAGCAACACAAGTATGGAGCAGATGACCTCCAGAAGTCCCTTGCAACCTCTATTTTCCTATGATTTTACAGCTGAAATAGAAACAAGCCTTAATTATCAAAATCGACATTTTACATAGTTTCCCGAAGACCGTTCACCTACTAAAGGGACAGTATCAATAAAAAAGGAGATTTAAAAATCTTGTTAAGAAAAAAAAAAAAGCTCAGGGTAAAAATCAAATTTTTCCCTTGGTAATTTCTTAACAGTAGCAGAGTCTGCTCTAACTCCATTTTTCCACCAAAATAATTTTACAATTTTTTTGTTAATTAACTGGTTATGTCCAGCTATAGGGAACGAACAAATCATAACGTATAATGACCTCAAACTTTATTTTAGACAAACAGAAAACAGTTGTGATTTACTTCAAAATAAATTGTGAGCAGTCATTATGGAAAACAGTAGACAGGTTTAATTATCATGGAATAAACATCTCAGAGTAATTCTGTATGTCCTAAAATTGAGACTGACTCTTCCTTCACAAATTCTGCCTCTGAATCCCTCACAGTTCCTGCCAGAGAAGAAGAGATCCTCCCCTGTAATGAGATCACGGGGCTTTATGGAAGTCACAGGCCCCACCATGGAATAGTTTTACTGTAACTCTGTATTTTATAAGATCTGCAGTCTTCAGGAAAACTTAACTCTCCCATTTAAAAATGTTGAAAGCAGAGTCTATCACGTCTGACACTCTTCAGGTTGCCCTGGCAGTACCACTCGTGCCCACATGCTCTCCTAGCAGGAGCTCTGCCACAGGTAGTCTTCATTTCTGGTCAGACCTGTAACAGCTAAATTTTAATGCAGCTTACACAGAACCTTTATGGGTCTCCAGCATCTCAGCCTGGTTGGACACCTACTCTTTGCAAAACTTTGGCAACAGCACACCTACCTGGAGCCAGACAGCTGGGATTTTCTCCAGCAGCAGGAAGTTGCCAGTTACAGGTACATTCCTCAACCCACCTTCTAGTTTTAGCTTTTCTCTTCCCACGTCTACCCAAAAGTCATGGGCTCTCCCTCACTCTCAGAACTAAGGCAGTCCACAGCACACAGAGCAAAGGGAAAGCTTTTCCCAACACAAAACCACCAAGACTCATCTTGGATGAGGCCACTTAGCTGCAGCAGGCAGCAACACAAGCAAGATGGATATCCAAGGCCCGGCAGCAGAGCACAGGCTCAGCTGCTGCTTCCCCAGTTCCCTGACTCCCACAAATCACCTCGGATATCCTTAATGCCAGCACTGAAAACTGACACAATCAAAAGAGCTACAGATGCAACCAGGAATTGCAAAACTAAACCCTCAGCACAGACACACCAAACAAATGGTTACAATACTCTCCACCTCCACCCTGACTGCACAGTTCAGGCCAAGCAGGGAGTTAGTAAAGATGGCAGGGTTCTTCCAGAGGTGCATTTTCAGGTCTGACCTAAAGCCAAAGCAAGAGCACTTAAAAGAATCATGTTACATTAAGTGATTCTTTTTCTTATAAAAGCATTCCTAAAGCCAAATCTGCCAGAGCTTTGGGTGGTATTTTCCAAGAAGTCAATCATCAAAACTACCATTTCTGGGATCCTGACACAACCAGGTAACTTCCTCAAGGCTCACAAAGGGGAATGCTTTAGCACCACTGGGGACTTCACAGCTGACATCAGGCCAACTGGCAGTGTCCTCTGGAAAGTTCTACTTTCCTAATTACTGCTAAGCAACAGTTGTTTAATTAGCACGCACAGAGGACTGACAGGCCAATCGTTCAGCTGATTTGACTCTACAGTTCACATACTGTGTGTGATTTAGCTAGAGCTCAGACAACTGGACTGTACCTACCATCTGTAAAAGTCTTATGCATTTAATGGAACTGATCATGCAATTCCTAAAGGCAGGAACAGTTACCAGAGTCAAAGGATAAACCCGAGTACACTGCATGTAACTATTTCTTCAGGAAATCCCCGTGATCAGCTGTTCCCATCCAGCAGGCAATGCACTGCAAACCATCTTCACGGTTCAGCTGGCATCCAGAAGGCTCAGCAAGAGACACCCGGTGCAAACCCCTGCCAGAAAGTAGAAATTCTAACATAATTCTCTAAAAATTCATCATTATTAACACAAGATGAATCTAGCTCCCACCCAAATGGAAAAAAACAGGTAATAAACCTCCAGAAATCTGAGTCTGTTATGCACTGGGTAACCTAACACACCACAGAGTGAAGACTGACAACTCTCCAAGACACTGCAAGTAAACATCTTGACTGAGACTTTAATATTTTCCATCAGCGTTTTGGAGATTTAACCAAAGCCTGGTGACCACAGCATTTGTCACTCAGTGTAACCCAGCAGGGACACAAATCCTGAACCTGCCCTCACAATGACCAAAACCCCACACCACCATCAGCCACATAAAAGAACAAGTTTGTTCATTTCCACAGCATCTTTCTTCACACCCTGCAATTGCCCAGCAAAGCCACAGTACTGCATTAACTCACAGCACAGGACAAATATACATTTATATGCCTGGTAAGATGCATATGTTGGACATATGCCTGGATGCCATATGTTTTAAAATACCGAAACTTGTAACTTTTCATTTGTAAGCTGAGTTGACATGAATCTGGATGCTGAACAATTTCCTCAGTGAGCAAAAAGTCCTCCTTTTCCTTCTGGAGTACAAGCAAAGTGCTGCTTAATCTACAGAAGGCAAGGCTGGGATTTAACAGCACACTGGTAACAGAAATCCGTGACAAAACTTGTAGGAGAAGGAACGTTGCAGGAGCTCCTCCTTTCTACTAAAAATTAATTTGTTGTGCGCATCCATGCTCAGCCGTTTTCAGAACACTAAAAATAAAGATTTACTGACAACTCACATGTGTGCAAAGCTGCACTGACAAACTGCCTCCTCCAAGGGCTTTGGCCAGAACATGGGAGAGGCACCATTTCACCTCCCTGGACACACAGGAGGGCTTCAGGGGCGCTTCTACACAGCATGAAGAGACCTCTCCCACACAGCAACAGCAAGTTCTGGCACATAATTCTCTGTTAACACCACAGAACATGCTGGACTCTCCCTACACTTAGCTTAATTAAAACAAAACAAGAAAAAAAAAAAAAAGGACTACTTTATCCTTTGTTCCTGAAGATGCAAGGGCACAGGCCTTCTCTGCAAAAATGGACTGAATAACTCCATTTTTCTGGGACTGCTGTCATACTATAATCCAGCCATTAGATTAAGCAGCTGGTCAGCCTGCTTTACAAAGCACCTCCCTGCAAACAGTAATATTCCTTTGAATTATAAGTCTGTCATAAGAAGGACATAGCCTAACCCTCAGAAATAAACTCTGTGGAAAATTAAAACAATTGAAATTGTGACCTCCCAAATATGAGTCTGTGGTGGTGTTGCCTTGAGTCTGTAGAACTCAAAGGTCTCCCTTCTACCCTTCAATTTCCTAAAGCAGCAGCATGAAACTGATAAATAAAGTAATAATTTCTTCGAATAAAACTATCCAGAACAAAGGAGCATGTAAGGCCTGTGTCAGGCTGGCTTTGCTGCTCCTCTACTGGTGACACCTGAGCCACAGAAGTCAACTGTGAACCATTGATCCTATGACCACATCAGCAATCCCATCTCTTATCAATTTTTCACACCGACAGATCGGTTTGGCACCTTGATGGCAAACGTGGTCCAGAAAGCAGCTTTTAAAACCACTCTGCTTCCACCAACATTGCTAACACCAGGTTAGAAAGCTGCAGTCTCCTCTTCAAAGTGTTTTTTCTAGGTCCAAAGGAGAACTTCAATTATATTCTGTAATTCCAGGAAGCCCCTTGAAGGAGATACCCAAGCTCAGAAAAATTATCTAAGAGTTGTCTTTAAATCAAAATCAGGTAACATCTGTAGCCAGGCAGAGTCACAGTAGTCCTTACTGATCTCAAAATCAGTGGGGTTCATCCTCTCAAGTCCCTTATGCAACAATAAAATTTAAGATGGCATGAATCTTACCCAGATATTTTATAGAACAGATACTTTAACATAAGCAATTCAATAATGGAGTAACAGTGGAGGTAACAGGTCTGGTAACCCAGAAATAAATCCCTGCCACTTCAGAAATGTGACAAGAAATTAATCACACCACCACAATGTCACCCATTTGCTTCTCCTGTCTTCCTTTCTCTTATTCCTCAGAGGACATGAGGAAAGACAAAAAGAGAAAATTAGTTCTGTAAGGAGAAAATGCAGAGAAAGAATTCAAGTGGAAGGTTTATGGACACCTGCCATCTAAGAAAACTGGGAAAAGTTACATCCCCATCTCTTTTATCCCAGTAGAAACAATTTCTCTACAACTCCACAAACCTACAATCACCTTTTGACATCTTGTCTTCTCAAGAGTCTTACCAAAAGCCTATTTCACATCTATTTATCTAACCTGCAGTACTTGAAGATGCCCCAAATCTCAAATACTGAAGTTATTCCATGCCTTAGCTTCAGGAAACAGTATTTTACCTAGTCTTTCCCCAGTAATTCCATTCACAGGTTTGCATCTTCATACACATGTTTCATCAGCTTTTTTTGTCTCCCCAGAAAACCAATACTATTAACTGCCCCTGAAAAAAATTAAACTACCTAATTTTACTAAACATTCCATGATACAATTTCCTCCAGATTTGCTAGTACCTACTGCCAATCTTACTGTTCCTCTTCCAAAGAGCCAGAATCCCAACAAAACCCATTTCTCCTCAATCCATGAGCCCATGTATCCTGCCAAACCCCAAGAATTTGTTCTGAACCTCCCCTCTCACTTTGAAGCTTCTGTTTTCTCCTCTAGCATCCAATTACGTCACCGTATTTTTTCCATATTCCATGGCTTATCCCCACCACAACACATTACCCGATACTTGGCTACTTTAGCTTTCCCTCCTTCGCTACAGCCAAGGCCGAGATGATGTTACCTTCCTCAACCCCAATTCAACTCACAGGCAGGAGCCAGCTCTGCAAGCTCACTGGTCTGAGCTGAAGGACACATACACTGAACTCTGCTACCACTCACACTGGGAACTAAAAGGTAGGGACATTTCATTAACACATAACCAGTAGAAATTATAGTACCAGATAACAGAGTAAGGTGAAAAAAAAAACCAAAACCCCAAAAAAACCAAAAAAAAAGGAATATCTCTGCTGCAAAGATGAAAGGGAAGGACCACTGCTTGCCACCAAAATCCACATATTTCATAAGCAGGCTCAGCTCTAGACCTGTACAACAAAACCTTCTCTGCCAGAAGGCATCTGAAGAGCCAGACTTCCAGCCCCAAGACATGGACAGATCTCCTGAGGGCACAAAGCAGACTGCCCTGCACATAGCAGCAGACACTCTGCTATTCCAATTCTCCTTTTCCAGTTACAGACACCATGTGTGTCTCCATACATAGGATATACCATCGTTGGCATGTTCTACCCAGGCACAGCATGGAGACGCAAGAACTGGAACAGCACCCTAGCCCTAGCTTTAGGGCTAGTCAAGGAACTGACTGAGCTTCAAACTTTCCCCAAATTCTGCCTAAAGTCTTCCCAAGCTCAGTCTCCTCTCTCCTAGCACAAGCTTTGCCCTTTTCTACATCATACCAATACGAACAATGTAGAGGACAATCTCTCTGCAAAGAATCTATGTGACACCCAGAATCTGCACTGGCAGTCACATCCACCACCCAGGTCAATCAGCAATATTGCTTGAACACCAACTCTGAGTCTCAACATGCTCAGTAACTATTACATTTTCCAAAAAAGAATGTTCAAAACCCCAAACTAAATAGCTACCTATCCCCAAGGAGAAATGCTGCTGTCTCTATGTGTTATCTAAAAAGACAATTCTGCCCCTGGTCACCTCTGATGAGTGCCAACCCTTACATGCAGAATGAGCTGCATAAGCCAGGTAAGCATACACAGATCATACAACACAACTGCTTCCAAAGAGGCACATGCAGTACCCACATTCACAACTTAGCATCAATGGTCAGTGCGAGAGCAGCTCTCCAAGACCCCAGCCTGGTGTCAGGTCTGAACAGCACAAACCCCACGCCACTGCAGACCTCTCTCACAGGTGCTGGAGCTCAGCACAGGTGCAAAGGAGCACAACACTGAACAACAAAGGCTCAGGATCCATAAATTCAGCTTACAGAAGTGAGGAACATGCCCTCATGAGTCTCTGCATAGCTCAACTACTACTGTCAGCATGGGATTTCATAATCTTCTATCTGCCCTTTCGTTTACAAGGCATATTCTATCAACAGCCACACAGCTTGTTGCCCCAAGGCACAATTAACTAAACTACAGCAGGGGGTAGACTGACCACCACTGCTTTCAGAAGAGTAGAGCGACTGGTTGAGTAATCTGTGAAAACCATCTTCCCCTCCACCCAACAAGGCCCAGAATGGAGTCCCTACACGACTGGGGGTGGAAGCAAGAACAAACAGGCTTCTCCTTGATCCTCTGCCCACCTCGCAGCCCCCTGTTTTTTTAGGCAGGGCGGGGAAAATGAAAGACGGAGCCTTTTTAGTAAATAACACCTACACGGCCTGAACGTGCGAACTCGGGAGCTGAGGGGGAGGGGAATGCTACCCCTTCCATGGGGCCCTGCGCTTCCTGCGCGGCCTGAGGCAGACCCAGGCCAGGCTGAGGACAGCCAAGACGGCCCCCCCACCCCCAGCACCCTGCCCGGGGGCACAGAACCTCCCTCTGCGGGCAGGAGAACGACGAGCCCTGCCCTCCCAACGCGGTGGGCCCGCCCGCTTGCCACCCCGCCGCCTCCCGTTCCCTTTCAGCGGCGCCTGGCGGTACTCCCCACCCGCGGCCCATCTCTCCTGAGGGGCGACCTCAGCCCTTCAACCCACACCGTGCCCGCAGAGGGGCGGGTTGGGCTGGGGGGGTG
>VXBZ01005428.1:39130-57950 GCA_013399135.1 Heliornis fulica
GACCGTTTCGCGGGGCTCCCAAAGGAACCGTCGGAGACCGCCGCCCCTCCGTGGGGCTGTGCGCTGGGCCTGCCGCCAGGTGGCAACTGCGGCCTGCCGAGGCGAGCCGGGCCCACGGCGGCACGGCCGGGCTCCGCGATGAGGCGGGGGGGACGTCCCTCGCCCCGGCCCGCACTGCGGCCTGCACGCACTCCTTCCCTCCCGGCCCCGCGGCCGAATCCCTAGGGTCGCAGCAGAGCGGCAGGGGCCCGGGGGGGGCCGGGCGCGGGGGGGGTCCTGGGCNCCGGACGCGGGGGATCTCTGGGATGTGGCGCTGGAGGAGGGGGTGGGGGGTGGCAGGGGCTGCGGCGACGCCGGGCCCGAGGCCGGGCTGAGCCTTGCTCTCTTCCAGGGCCCGGTGACCTTCGCTTCCTGCCCTTCACGTTTTAACCCCCTTTCCTGTCGTGCAGCCCCGGAGATTGGCTCAATCCCCAAGGCTTGGCCAAAGCAGATGACCCACAGCCCGCTGAGGAGGAGGAGGAGGAGAAAATCCAGGGGGCATGTCCCAGCCCCTCTGTGCCTCCGCTGACACTGCACTGGACCCCCTGGTAGGGTAGAAGTGTGCCCAAACTCATAGCACCCTGCAGAGCAGGGCTGGCTGGGGACACAGAACCCCAAGGCCACCACAGCCAGGCTCTGGCCAAGTGCTGCAGGCTGCCCAGGTGCTGTGAGCCACCCTGGAGGGGAGAGGGGTTTGTGCTGAGCCATGGTTGCAGCTCACTGCCCACCGCAGCCCCCCCCACCCCTTGCTGTGACCAGCACCTTGTGCTCTTCAGCACGTGGGGGTGTGTCCCAAGCAGGTAAGAGCCAGCCTGTCCCATGCCAAGGCTCTTCCCAGCCGTGGTTTCATGCAGCACGGCCACACATCACCCCACTTCCCTCCCCATGTGGGAGTCTTCCCCCATGGGAGGCCGCTGGCCCGAATCTTGCAGCCCCTCACCCCGGGTCACTCCCATTAGGTAAAGGAGCAGCTCGTCTTGGCGGGGGTATCTCCCTCTTGTGCTTTCCTTGTATTGTACAGGCCTGGGTCATCGAGGAAATCTTACAGGTCCTTCTGCTGCCGAGTGGTCACGGGGGAAGCCCAGCCCCCTTCCCCCCATTGTCAGCAGCCGGGCCGTATCCTCGCTCCGAGCCTGGGCCCCTAAAAATAGCTCTTTGTCAGGCGATTGTTCCGACACCTTCATGGCAGCATTGACGTGGGCCGGAGCGGGAGAGCGGTAGGGTAGGTGGAGGGGAAGGGCTGGAGGTTCCTCCTGGGACCACTCTGAGTATTCACCGCTGATAACGGCCCCTGTTGTGGGGAAATGGGCTCCTGGCGTGGCTGTGTGCTGAAGGCCTTGTCGTGCCACTGCCCGCGGCTGCCGGCTGCTGTCCCACGGTCACCTCTCCCCTACCTGTCCCAGCCCTTCTACACCCCAACTCTGCGGTCCCCAAATAAGGGGAGGCCTCTGCCCAGGGCACATGGAAGGGATGGAGCCCTCCCAAGCCCCTGACTCAGACACCACACCCCCAGCCAACACCCTAGGGCTCCCTATGTGCCCCTGTCCTGCCCACCCCAGTGGGACCAGTGCAGGTAGTGGTCTGCCCTTGGTGGGGGGAGGTGGGGGTGGTGCTGGCAGGTGGGAAGGCAGCCTGGACCTTCACCATGTTTCAGAGGGGTTAAGTCCAGCCCTGCAGAGCTGTTCCTGCCCCAGCACCCACAGGGATGACCAGCAGCACAGCCCTTCCCCAGTCCCCTGTACCTGCAATCCCCTCCCGATGCAGGGGAGGCACCCTGGGAATAGTCCCCTCTGCTTGTCACCCCTTGCCACCCTGACCGCTGTCAGCTGGAGGTGACCATATCCCCTGGGGCCCTCTCCTGCTTGGCCATCCCAGCTGCAGAAACAGGATTTTATTTCCCATAGGCATGAGCAGGTTTGGATTAAAATAAACTCCTGGCCCAGATCCCTTCTCTGGTGTTGCAGATGCCATGTTTGCTCCGAGCACTGCCCACAGCCCTGCCAGTGCCTGATCCCCAATGCTCCAACCTTTGCATCCCCTTAGTAGGGACATACCTGTCCCCTGCCTGGCCCTCAGGGATGTCTCCTTCTCCCAGCTTTGCCTGGCTGTGCCAGCTTTGGGGACTTCATCCCTGCTCAGCAGCCATCCCCAGGCCAGGCTGAGCTCCCCGGGGCCACTGGCTGTGGGGCAGGGCACGGGGCCAACCCTGCTCTGATTACCCCCAGCGCTTTTTCCTTTTTATTCCTTAATTTACTGAGTGCTAAATCCAAATATTACAACTTCCCCTCCGCACCGCTGGTTACGCAGGCGGCCCCCGGCCGGGCATTGTCTTATTGTTTGCAGAGGGAAGCTTCAGCGGGAGATTAACCTGGCGTTCACCCCGCAGTGTGGCTTCACACCCTGTCCCTGCCGGCAGGGCCTGTGTCCCCAGGGACCACGGCCAGCACGGGGTCCTGGTGGGTTGGGCAGCTCCAAGGGTTCTGGTGCATGGGGACATGCAGCACAGCAGTAGCACTGGGGCTGCCTGGCACCACCGGCACCTGAGGAGAGGCTGCAAGGCCACTGCGGGGTGGTAAGGAGCTAGCGGGTGTCTTGAAGGTCTCAAGCAGGACCTTTGCCCTGTTCCTTCCCCAGGGACCCCAGCCATCACACTGACCATCCCATCCCATCCCATCACACTGANCATCCCATCCCATCCCATCCCATCCCATCCCATCCCATCCCATCCCATCCCATCCCATCCCATCCCATCCCATCCCATCCCTCTCCACCCCTGGCTGCCCATCCCTTCCAGATCCTTCCCACTGCCCTGCCCTGGGCAACAGAGTCCTGTCCCCCTATCCACCCGCTGCTATACAGACCTCGGGAGTTGCTTTACAGTCCTTTTCCCCCAGGTCCAACAGGGCCATGGTGACCTGCAATGCTCCATCGATTGCTGGGGTCTCTGCAGCAGGGAGGATGCCCTGAGCAGTGAGGGGTTGAGCTTTGCTCCAGTGCAGGACATGTTGGAGTCTATCTCTTGATCCCCTGCTCCAGCAGGAGCCTGGAGGGGAGGGCAGGCAGCACCCAAAGTTGTTGCCAAAGGACAAGGCATGAGGAGGGCTGGATCCTGGGACTGAAACCTGCCTTCGTGTCCCACAACCCTGACTGGCTCTGCTTGCTCAGCTGGTCCAGGCTCAGGCTCAGACACAACTTGACCTTGCTGCCCCATCCTGGGGGCCATGAGCAGGGAAAGCGGCCTGCCCACTGTCTGCAGGCTCTGCCAGACCCCTCCGCCATGGTGGCCTCATCCTCCCACGCCCCTGGGCCTGGCCAGACCCTCTTAGGTCCCCACGAGTCCACAAGTCCCTTTGCACTGAACCTGATGCACAGCAGTGCTGAGGGGACCTGGGCCCCCATATCACCATGGAGTGAGCCCTGCCAAGCCCCCTGCCTGCCTGCCTGGTGGCTCTGGCAGCTCCAGCCTGGCTGGACCTGGCCTTGGCCATCCCACCGGCACGGTGGCTCTTGGTATTGCCAGACTCTGGACACGGGTGCAGCCCTGCTGCATTCCAGCCTCACTGGCCCGGCAAGGTTAAACTGTGGAGAGGCTGAAATATTTGGGAGGGGAATGAAGAAGGGAAAGGGGAAAAAAAAATTCTATAAAAAGAAAGTTTAAAAACACAAGTTAAAGAAAAAAAAATACCAGGCGCAGAGTGCAGCTGCGGTTCTGGTTCCAGTTCCCAGGTGATGTCAGGCCTGGAGCGTCTCCAGCCCTGGCCCCTCGGAGACGGTCTTTGTGGGTTCAGCACTGAGTGTTTTTCCTTCCTGAGACTTGGGGACACCTTCCTGTCTCAGAGAAAGCGGCCAAGAGCCTTTCCAAGGGTGTCCGCGCGCAGGAAAGGGAGAGGATGGGAGGGGAGTGCGAGAGAGGCGGCGTGGCTGGGCTGAGCGTGGGCCTGTGGCGGCCGGGGAGCCGGGAGCATCCACGGGCGATGGGCTGCGATGGCTGCGGCACTCGCCTTGTGCAGGGCAAAGGGGCGCCTGGCTCCCACCAGCCCAGCAGCCTCCGGCGCCTCTGAGTCACCGTTTCCCTCTTGTGGTGCTGGGAGGGGCTGGAATGTACTGGGACCCACAAGCTTGGCACCGGTACATGGTGGGACCTATGGGTTTGGCACTGGGATGGTCCCAGTACTGGGGCATGCTGGAATTTGCAGCCCCAGTACTGGG
This sequence comes from Heliornis fulica, assembly GCA_013399135.1. NCBI lineage: Eukaryota > Metazoa > Chordata > Aves > Gruiformes > Heliornithidae > Heliornis > Heliornis fulica. The sequence continues at coordinate 43,379 of VXBZ01005428.1, forward strand.
ATGTGCTGTATTCCATATCCCCAACACTGGGATGAACTGGGTGCACAGCTCCTGCACTGGGACTTCATGGGACCCATGGCTGTCAATTGGGACTTGTGGGTGTCCTGGTCTTTAGATGTTTGTACTCAACCCTGGGACCCACAACCTGGCAGTTGAGGCACACTGGGACCAGTACACTCAGTGTTAGGATGTGCTGGGACCCCCATCCTTGGCACTGGAATGTGCTGGGACATACTGGGACCCCCACCCTGGCTCTAGGACCTGCTGTGCCCCCCAGCACCGGGACCACCAACCCTCGCTGTCTCTCCAGGGGCTCCGAAGCCACCGTTTCAAGAGGTCGGTCCCCTTTCATGTGCGGGTCAGGCTGTTTGTAGAGCGCAGCCTCCTTCCTGCTACCCCTGCCCCCCAATAAACCCAGGGGCAGGGATTCTGTGTCCTGGGCTGTTTGGAGAATCTCACGGCTGTTTATTGGGGTCTGGGACACATTAGCCACGCTGAGAACAAACCTCTCCCACCCACCCCGGTCCCTGCCTGGGACCAGCTCTCACAGCTGCGCTGCTCTGTCAGCTCCATAAATCAAACCCGGGGGAAGGGAGCCCGGGGGAGGCTCGCCTTGGCCGAACGGGTGGCTGAAAGGTGCTGGTGGGCTCCTGCTTTCACCCCCTGCCTGGAGCTGGCTGTGGAAAGATCCTGCAGGACCCCAAGGGTGTTCTCCTTGCTCCCTGCTGAATCTAGCACCCTGAGAAAATGGGGCAGGTCTGAATCCACAGCTCTCAGGACTGCCCCGAGAGCCCCCAGCTGCCCCATCTGCAGCTGCCTCTGCTCCGCCGGACACATTGGCCCCTGGGAGTTGTGGGCCCTGACACGGCACCTTTCCCAGGCTTGGCGCTCCCCACCACCCAGCGCATCACAGCCCCCACAAGCAGGGTCCTGGGAGGGGAGCCCAGCCTGGGAAGCCTCCACGTCCCCACCTGACCCCATGCAGGTGCTGCTGTCTTTGGCTCTGCCGTGCATGGCCCTGGGCAGCTGACTTGGTGGCGATGGCAGTTGTGATGGTGATGGCAGTCACAGCAGTGGAGACTGTCATGGTGCTGGTGCCAGACATGGTATTAGTGGCAGTCTCAGTGATGGTGGCAGTTGTGGTGGTGCCAGATGTAGTGGTGCCAGACGTGGTAGTGGTGGCAGTTGCGGTGGCAGTGACAGTCACAGCTGTCGTGACGTACCGCGTGGAGGGGAAGACACAAAAGCAGCGACACCAACCCCCAACCCATGGCCCAGGTGCTCGTGTGTGTGACAGCAGTGCCGTCCCCATCCTGCAGCATGGCACAACACAGCCTGCGTTGGGGCTTCTGTAGCCTTTGCAGGGCCAGAGCTGTCAGCAGGTCCTGGGGACATGGGGACAGTGTGATCCTGAGCCTCTCACCCCATGTGGATCTCACTGGGCACCTTGAGTGCACCTGTCCGGAGAGCTGGGACGGTCGCGATGGCTCTAGCAGCATAGAGCGGCAGCAGGCGCAGGGCCGGGGTCTGGGTCTGTCTTGGGGACACCCCTCGCTCCCCATCTCGCACTGGGACAGCAGGCAGGCACCAGCCCATCAGAAAAATAAGGTTTATTTTCCAAGCGGCTGCATATGCACAACCAGCGCCCGCGGGGCCGCAACACCATCAAACCCCAGAGCGCCTCAACGCCGGCTGCACATGGGGCTCTTCCAGTCCAGGCCCGGGGCGTGGGGACCCCCCTCTGCGGCCCTGCCCCGTGCGGGCAGCCTCGGCCATGGGAGCGTCCTCCCACCCCGCTGCTGGCTCTGGGACCAGTGTCTGTGCGGTCCCAGCCCGTGGGCCTGGGCTCAGTGGCCGCTGCCTCAAGCGGGCAGCTCCCTCCCTCCCCGCTCCGGTCTCTGGGGCTGGCGTGCACGGGCTCCGTCCGGCTCTGCCGCTGTCTCAGGTGGGTGCTGCCGGACCCCGGCTCATCTCCGTGACACTCGCAGCGGGGTCACCCCTCGCACCTTCAGGCAGTTGCCTCCGAGGTCCCTCCGGCTGCCCTGTGGAGAAAGGAGGGGAGAGCTGCAGGAATCAAGGGGGGGTTCTCAGGCAGGGTTTGCCCTGCTCATGCCCACTGCTGCCCTGTACCAGCTCTGAATGGACAAGCTGCTCTGAAATGGCTGGTGCCCCTGTCCTGGGGCAGCTTGGCACTGCCCAGGGTGGATGGACGAACAGGGCAGTGCCTGGCAAGTGCCTGGGTAGGCATCTGGGGGGGCAGCTGCTGGGGGGTCCCTCCATGTTCCTGTCACCCTTCATGGATATGGCCCCCACGGCTGCTCAGTGCCGCCATGCTTAGACCCGTGGCATGGGCTCATGCTGCCCCTGGACAGACACACAGACCCAGACAGACCCACAGCTATAGACAGATCCATGGGCGTGTGGGGGATGAGGATAGTCAGCCCCACTGCCCAGCACAACTTCAGCCCAGTACTGCCCAATACAACCCAGCATGGCTTGGCGGAGACCAGTACTGCCCCCACAAGTCAGCCCAGCACCATCCAGCATGGCCCAGCACAGCCCAGTTTCAGCCCAGCCTATTTTCAGCCCAACCCATTTCCAACCTATGGCCCAGCATAGCCCAGTTCCAGCCCAGTTCCAGAACAGCCCATTTCCAGCCCAGCTCCTGCCATTGTCCTCAGGGTCCTGGCCCCAGTATCTTAGTGGGTTTCCATGGAGGGTCCAGCATTGTGCCAGTTCCCCAGCTCTGACCCTGGAGAGCAGCCCAGGGACACAGCTCAGCCTGGACTGCATGGACTGGACTGGGGCTGGGGTTCCCAAGGGAGGACTGGTGAGGCTGCAGAGTCCAGTCAGTGAGGGGGGATGGGTGCAGGAGGAGCAATTAAAAATGAAGTATCAGAAACCAAAAGAGGTCCAAGGACTGGAATATGCCCTGCGGCTGTGGTGCTTGGGGTCACACGTGGGATGGGTGGGGGTCTTGTGGGGATGGTGGCAGGTCCAGCAACCCCTGCTCACAGCCCTGCCCAGGGGTTCCCATGGAGCTGCAAAGCTGACATCCCTGCAGCCCACACCTTGCTCCCTGCCAGGACATGGGCATCCTGGACCCCAGTGTGGGCAGAAAGAGGGTCTCACCACAGACAAGGTGCCCCCCTGAGCTGCAGGGTGGGGGTTATCTGGGCAGAGCAAGACAGAGCAAGGGTGCTGTGCCACAGCCCAGCTCAGTCCCCTACCCAGGTGGGAACAGTGCTGGTGCTGCTGGCTGACTCTGCATGGGGCAACAATTTGGGGAGCATGGCCCAGCCCCCCTATGCGAGGGGCAGCCCTGCCGCAGTGCCCAGGTAGGGTGGCAGTGGGGTTGGATGGTGGCAGGGATGGCAGTGGGGATGGGGATAGGGTCAGGCTGTGAGCTCTGAATTTCCTCCCTGGGATGATCAAGTACCACACCACCCCCCCTCCCCAGCACTGGGGTGACTGTTTAACCCCCTGAGACCTCCCGGCCCGGACGGACGTGGGGGAGCAGCCCGGCCCTCTGACGCGAGCAGGAGCTGTGGGCGTGCTGCTACGAGCAGGATTTGGCCGGGAGCAGCCAAAACCTCCAGCGGGAACCGGAGCCAGAGCCTGCAGCTCTTGCTGAGACACGCCGAGCCTCCTGCCCCGCTCAGACCAGGCAGGGGCTGCTGCCCCCCCATCCCTTGGGGGATATGCAGCCCGAGGACCCCCATCCCGCAGCCCTGCTCACCCCTTTCCGCTGGTTGCTGAGGCAGAAGGTGCAGATGCTGCGGGGCTGCTTGCTGTCCAGGTCGCCCTTGGCCCCGTAGATGGCACTGAAGCAGGGTTGCCCGTCCTCGCAGCCCTCCCCCAGCAGCAGCACATTTGCCAGGTGGGAGATATAGCTGGAGGCCAGGCGGAGGGTCTCGATCTTGGACAGCTTCCGATCCACCGGCTCGGTGGGGATGAGGGTCCGAAGGGCGGTGAAGGCCGTGTTGACACTCTGGGTCCGGTCCCGCTCCCGCGCGTTGGCCGCTTGCCTCTGCTTCACCATCACCATCGGCCCCGGTTTGCGTGGCAGCTTGCGACGAGCCTCGGCACCCTCGCAGCAGCCAAACGACTGGTCCGACGTGTCACTCTCGCTCCGGTTCTCTTCGTCCTCGGAGAGGATGCTGAGGTCGGGGTAGAGCACGCGGGCAGCCATGGGGCGCAGCATGGTGAAGGCCATGGCGTGGTGCCCACCCACGCCCCCGGCCCTGTTGGGGGGACCCCCCGGGCTGCGGGGAGCCTTCCCCCACCGGCACGGCTGCGACGGGCTGGCTCCGGACGCCTTCCCGCTGCTGGTCTGCTCTGGAGGCTGAGCAGGGCTGGGACGGCTGTCTGCTGGGGGAATCGGGATTTATATGACCGGGGAGGGGCTGGCTCTGGAGCCCACCCCCAGCCGGCCCCCCAGCTGCCGGCCAGCGGCCAGCGTCCTCGCCCCAGCCCGCAGAGCCAGCATTGGCTCTGTCCAGCCGCAGGCCTGGCCCAGCTCTGGCACGTCGACCTGGCCACAGGCACCTCGTACCGGGGCCAGGCTCTAGATCATCCCTACGGTGGCACTGGACTCCAGCGGTGCCGCTGACAGCGCTGGGACCACTGCACGGCCACCTCCCTGTGCCCTCAGCTCCTGGCACCTGCAGAGTGATGCCACACGCAGTGCCAGCCTGTGGGCAGCGTGTCCACAGCTCCTGCCTGGCTGGATGTCCCCTGCTAGCCCTGGGTTCCATGCAGGGAGGGGGTGGCACTGGTGTTGTCCCCAGGGTGCTTCTAAGAGAGGATGCCAGTGGGTGACAAGCTGCTCCTGACTGCCCACCATGCCCCACTGGGATGAAGTCTGTGCCCCAGAGGATGCCCAGTCAGGGAGTGGTGAAGACAGGCAGCTCTGCGGGGGTGCTCTGCACCTCCTGCCCCTCTGTCCCCAGCACTTGGCACCCTGTCTGCCCACCCAGAAGGGGACAGGGTGACATGGGAAAGGGCAGAGGCAGCATGGCAGGCAGCAGTGCCAGGTAGCCAGGAGTGTTTCCTCCCGCTCGAGAGGAAGGTGTGCACCGGCAGTGGAAACACAGTCTTTTCCTGCAAGGCAAGAGCTGAGCTGGCAGCAGCAGGAACCACCAGCATCCCGGGGAGGGCTGGGGATGGCCCCCCAGCCTGCAGCTGGCTCTCAGTCCTTCCTGGGCACTTGATACCACCCTCAAAGGTCACCCCTTGCTCCTCCTCACCAGGGAGACCTGTGCTGGTCCTGCTCTGCCTTCACCACTCCCTGGCCCCAAGCCCGACACCCCTGAGAGCAGGCAGGGGGGCAGCCAGCTGGGCTGAGCAGGCCAGGGAGGCTTCCTGCCTGCCTTCCTCCCTGGCCTGTGGCTGAGCAGAGGTCGCCAGCTTGGCGTTGCTCCGGGCACAGCAGGTCAAGCAGCAAAGGCAAATGGAGTGCAAGACTCAGCTCCTGGAAGATGGTTCTGGGACTGGTGGGGATGTGGCCCTGGGACCTGGTGATGGCTGCAGTGCTGGCCCATACCGATGGCAGCCCCTATCTGGACGCTGACCCCACAGCCAGGGGGAGATGACGGAGGGAATCTCGGACAAAGCTAATGAGGTAGAAAGAGCCAGCTCAAAGTCTGGGATGGCAGCCATGCAAGGCAGTGGGCATGTTGCAAACCCAAAGTGAGGTGGCTGTTGGGGGAGCTTGGGGGCCACAGGACGGATGACTCCATGTCCCACTTCACCCCAAAGCCCCATGGGTACAGGACTGGAGCTCATGGTGTGGCTCCTGGGCTGGTGGCTTCCCCAGGGCTCTCCTGGTGCATGCCAGCTCTTGTTGCCGCTGGGACTGTGGCAGGGGTTGCTGTGCTGCCCAGCATTGGCACTGGCACTGGCTTGCTGCCCGGCTGTCATGCTGGCTGTGAGCAAACGGCCCTTCTGCCCCCTGCAGAGTGCCGGCAGCCCCTCGCCGGCGGGACCCCCCTGTCCTGTTTTCCTTCGCCATTTGTCTGCCTGTGCAGAGCCCGTAAATCACGCAATGGGGGGGAGAGGGCCGCGCCAGGGGCCAGGGGTCCAGCTGGGGCTGGGGGTGTGCAGGGCTGTGATGAGTGCCCACCTTGACATGCAGACCTGTCCCTTGCAGGGTCTGTTCCCTGACACCCTTTGCTGTGTGTCAGCCCCTGGCAAGGGACCCCAACCATTTCCCACCCCAGCCCAGGTGCAGACACTGGGGCTGTTTCTACCCTTGCAGAGGTCTTGGGGCAGAGCTGGGGAAGGACAAGCCTGTGGTGCAGCGGGGAGGGAGCAGACAGGTGCCTGCATGGAGAGGGGAGCCCCTGCTCCTGCCCTGCTGTTGCCCCAACTTCCCACTGGGCTGTGGCTGGGGGGCCACAGCAGCCCCTGGCCCTGACAGGCGGCAAGATGGATGGCAGGGGCTGTGTACTCAGCTGCAGCCACCCACACATGGCCACCAGCTGACGGGGATGGGCTAGGGAAAGAACCCATTCCTGAGGCCCAGCCAAGCTGCCCTGGAGTATTTCTGGGGGGCACAGCCATGTATGGGGTGCTGGTGACCTGTGCTGCTGTGATGGAGGAGAGGACACGTGGGGGCAGGGAAGAGAAGGAGCAGCAGGCTGTGGAGATGGCTCAGTGTGGGGCAGTGGGCAGCACATCGGTGTGCATGCGTGTGCACTCGTGTGCACAAAAGCACATGCGTGCAGATACCTGCGTGGATGTGCAGCTGTACATGCATCCCTGCATGTGGGGGCATGGATGGATGTGTATGTCCATGCATGGATGTATGGGAGGGATGGGAGAGGTGGGGTTGTGCATGTGTGTATGCAGCTGCACATGCATGCAAACGTGTGTGCGCACACACACACGTGTGTGCATGTGTGTGCTGATGCATGCAAGCGCTTCTGCATGTGCAGGGTGCCACGTGCACCCCGACTGGCACCACCTTCTGCAGCAGAGAGCTCCCCAGGCTGGCACACGAACGTGTGTGTGTCTGCCTGCCTGACCACTGTCCTGCCAGGTCCTGTGCACGAGAGGATGGACAGACAGAAGGAGCCATCAGTCCTGGCCAGGAGCGCAAGGGGAGCCACGGGAAGCAGCGAATGCTGTCGCCTCCCTGCCTGTCCGGCTGCCAGCTGCTTGCGGATGCTGCTGCTGCTCGGCCGGGAGGACACGCGGCTGTAGCTGGGTTTTCCTGTGCTGCCTGGTGGGTGCACGGGACAGGACGTGCGTCCCCGTCCTCGGACTCCCCCAGCCCCCCCCCGACTCTGAGCGCCTTGGGTCTGACTCAGCCGGGCGGCACGAGGCGCAGCTGGGGGCTGCGGCATCTGAACCTCCTGCCGGTCGTTGCGCCGCAGAGATGACTTGAGTGGGTGCCAGGACGTGGTTGTGTTTGGCACCATGGCTCTCCCAGCTGATCCAGCCAAACAAACTGGCTGCTGGGACAAGCTTTGCCATCCTGGAGGAGTGGTGCCATGCTGCACAGCCATGGGCATGGAGTGGGCAGCATCAAGCATATGTGGTGGGCAGGGAGTGAGTAGGACTCTCTACGGGATGTGTGGCATGGAGGGGACATGGCCTGAGCACAGGGTCCCAGCCATGGTCCCAGCCTAACCCACCAAACAACCCCAGCTGGGGGGACAACCTGGTATCGAGGTGCTGGGTGACCTGGTATCGGAGTGCTGAGCATCCTGAGGGCTGGGTACAGCTTCCGCTGGCAGGGAAATGCCCCCTGCTCCCCTCTCCAGGGAGTGTTTATCTGCGAGGTGATACTTAAGTGTAAGAAAATAAACAGGGAGCAGATGGGCCTGGGGGGCTGGGGCTGCCCCCAGCCCTGTGGGGCCACTTTGGCCCTGCTGGGAAAACACTACTGCCAGCGAGGCAAATGGATTCCAGACCCGCGGCAATGCTGACACATGTGGTCACCAGGAGCCTGGCCTGACCCTGCTGAGCCCAGGCAAAGTAGTACAGGACTGACCCATCTCACCCCATCCCATTTCATCCTACCTCATCCTCATCACCATCCCATCCTCATCCTCATCCTCATCCTCATCCTCATCCTCATCCTCATCCTCATCCCCATCCCATCCCATCCCACCAAGAGCCCTGAGGGTGATGCCTGGCCCCGCTTGCCTGTAGCCCCCACCATCCCCCAGCACAGGTGGATATCTGGGACTGGCCTCTCTGCCCACAGCTCCCCGGTTCTGGGGCAGTTCAGGCCAGCGAGGCTCCAGACCCATGGAGGTGTCCCCATTGCAGGGGAGCTCAGGGAGCTCTGCCCCGGCTAGCTGGGTGCACACAGCACCCGAGCCCAGCTGCTTCCCACTGGGACAGGGTCTCATCCAGGCAGCTTCTGTCCCTGCTTGCCAACATAGGGAGGCCAGTGCCAGCAAACCTGGGAGCCCCCATAGCCCCCATGGGCGGGGAGGAACAGTGAGATGAGCTCCAAGGGACCAGCCGTTGTGAAACCTTTCGGTGAGCAGGAGCACCGCTCCACAGGAGCAGCCCTTGTCCTGGGAGAGGTCCCTGCCTGATCCCTCCAGGCTCAGGGCTGTGGTAGGGTGTCCCCGTGGGTCCCCAGGGCAGTGTGGGCAACCCCACACCCCCTCTGCCCACCAGGCTGTACCTGCGGGATGGGGCCGCTGGTCTGGAAGGCATTACACGCCTGTCACGTGGGGAAGTCTGTCCCAGTTCCGGAGCTGGGATCCCACCCCCAACCCAGCCCAGGCTGGGGGGGGAGCCCACAAAGCCCCTTTGTTCCTGCCCTGGAACGAATGGATTGGAGGCAGCCGGGATCGGCTGTCAGCCGGCGACACCAGAGACCCCTCGGGTCAGGCAGAGGGAAGGGGGACAGGTGGAGGGACAGGCGAATGGAGCCAATTCAGAGATCACCGGCACTGGCAGGACCCGCTCTTGTGCCAGCTGGGGGGTTGTGGTGCTGGCAACACCAGCTGCAGGCCAGCTCACACTGCTGGCACCGTGCCAGCCACAGGGATGTGCCAGTCAGCCCTGGAGATGCTCACACGGCCCCTTGGAGACAGTGGACAGCCCTGACTCCCGGCTGGTGCCACCAAGCCCAGGGAGCAGTGTCACAGGACACGTGTGGGGCTGGCATGGATGTCCCGGTGCTGTTTGCAGGGGATGGGAAGCTGGAAAAGGGGATCCTGCAGTGGGTCTCCCAGCTCAAGGAAGCCCCCATGGGGTGCAGGCACAGTGGTTGCAGCATCTGGGCAGCCTTGATTCATCCCCATCCGTGGAGTCTCAGCCCTGCTGAGCTGCCTCACAGCCAGCTCCTTCTGTAAGGGGGACAAACACAGGGAGAGAGGGGGTGAGCAGAGCCCACGAGAGATGCCCAGCGCTGGAGACACAGCCTGGGTAAAAACCAGCCCCTGACACTGGGCACACATTCGAGGACACCCTGGCAATGTCCTGTGCTGCTGCAGGACCTGCCACCTCCTCCTTTCCACCCCCCCTCGCTCTCTAACAAGAGGAAACTTTTTAGCACGCCACAATTCTTCTGATAAATTTATGGCCCATCAGGGAGCTGCGGGCCAGGGCTGCTCTCCCCATGAACGCTTGCAGGGCTTCCTCCCGGCGGAGAGCGGCTTTGATGCGGCACATGCAGCTCTGCTGTGCTGGAGTCTCCCTCCAGCCTCTTCCCTCACAGAGCCAAGGGAAGGGGCTGGAGGAAGGCTCCAGCACAGCAGCCCCCAGCCCACCCTGTCCTTCCTCTCCAGCAGCTCCTGCGGAAACGCTGTCCTGACAGGCAATGGCAAAGCGTGTCCATTGCGGTGGGCAGCACTGCCAGCTTGTGCCATGCGTGCTGCCCTGCAGAGCTGCTGCCCAGGGATGCCATGTCCTCCTCCCAAATCCTCTCCTCAGCCCATTTCTGCCCTTAGAGGACAGGATCTGTCCAGGGAGGAACATGGCTGAGGGGGCAGAAGTATCGGTTGTGGTTCCTGTCCCAGACTTGCTGCTGACTCACAGTGCCGTGGGGTGAGTCAGTGGCCTTTTCCCTCCCTGGATCGAAGTTCCCAGCTCAGAGGGATGCTGAGACACCCGGGGGGATGCTCGGGGTGGTTTTTCCAGCCTGCACATGGGGTGATGACAGTGGCATTTGCAGAAACGACAGCATCCCAGCATGGCAGGACTCATGCGCCGCATCAAAGCTGCTCTCTGCCTGGAGGAAACCTTGCAAGTGTGCAGGTCAGCTGGGCCAGAGCTGACCCAGACCTTCGGTCCAGAAGGGTCTGGCAGAGAAGCCACATCCCCCCCACCCCCCAGCGTTTAGACCCTCGCACAGCATCCATAACAAATACAGCATCCACCCACACACAGAGCCTCCATCCCCCAGCACAGCATCCCTCCCTCAGCACATCATCCGTCCCCTTGCAGCGCCTCTGTCCCCTGCACAGATTCCATCCCTGTCCCATGTGCTCTCACAGGTGCCAGGCCTCCACACTGTGCCATGCCGTGCCACCAAATGCCACCTGACCCCAGCAGCAGGCCCCAGAGCCACGGGGGTTTGATCACCTTTATTCCAAGTGCAGCAGTAGGTGCTCCCCACCCCATGTCAGAAGTGTCCCCCACAGAGCAGGGCACTGTGGTATGTGTCCAGGGATGCAGGCAGGTGATGTCAGGGTAGACACAGACTGGTGTCCTCTTGGTCTGGGCACAGGGCGAACCCAGAGTCATTGAAGGGGGGGACCTGGGCACTGACTGTGCCCACTTCGGTTGTGCCCCGGTTTGGCTGTGCTCTGATATGCTGTGTCCCGATTCGGCTGTGTCCCGGTTTGCCTGTATCCCTTCCCGGTTGGACTGTGCCCCGGATGGGCTGTGACCTGGCCCAGTTCCAGCGTGCCCTGCTTCAGCCCATTCCGGTTCAGCCAGTCCTGGTTGAGCTGTGCCCCGGTTCAGCCCATCCTGTCTCGGTTCAGCCTGTCCTGGTTCACTTGTGCCCTGGTTTGGCCCAGCCCGTCCCAATGCAGCCCATCTTGTCCCAACTGAGACATGTCCCGGTTCAGCCCATCCCATCCCGGTTCAGCCTGTCCTGTCTCGGTTGAGACTGTCCCGGTTCGGTCCGTCCCATTCCTGTTGAGCCTGTCCCGATTCAGCCCGTTCCATCCCGATTGAGCCCATCCCGTCCCGGTTGAGCCTGTCCCGGTTCAGCCTATCCCGTCCCGGTTGAACCCGTCCCGTCTCGTCTCGTCCCGTCCCGGTTCGGCCCGTCCCGTCTCGTCCCGTCCCGGTTGAGTCTGCCCCGGTTCGGCCCGTCCCGGTTCGGCAATGCGGCCGTTCAGGGCGGCGCAGCACGGCACAACAGCGCCACCTGGCGGCCCCGCCGCACCACCCCGGGCGCCGGCTGAGGGGCGCGGGGAGACCCAAACCCCGCAGGGACCCCGGCAGCCACCGCCCCCGGGGGACCCTCAATCCATCCTCGGAGCAGGATCAGCTCAGCCTACGGGGACTCTGTGGGGACCCACCGGGTCGAGGAAGGCTGTGGAGGGCCTGCGGGGGTCCGTACATCCTCTGGGGTGCTGGGCTAGCGTAGGTGGGGCGTGGAGGAGCCCAGGTAGGTGCGGAGGTCGCTAAGGGTTGATGGGATGATCTTGGCGGGGATGGTGTCCCGGTTGAGTGCCTTGTGGGCTGCGAAGCGGTGGCAGCCCCCGAAGGAGTAGAAGTAATCCCCTCCCTGGCTGCCTTTGATCCAGAGCACGTCTATGGGGGGCACCCGCTCAGGATCCTCCTGGGAAGAGAGAGACCCCCGAGAGTAACACACACCTCGAGATCCCTCCGTCTGCCTGTGCCAGGGCCTTAGTGTCCCCCCCAGGGTGTCTGCCCCCAACACCCCAGGCAGGGGAAGCGGGGCCATGCTCACCTGCAGGGTCTCCATCAGGCTCTGCACCTTGGCCGGCTCCAGCTCCGCGGGGATGGGCCGGATGAGGACACGCATGGGCACGTTGTGCACTTCTGAGATGTGGTGCGTGTGGATGCTCCTGTCCCCTGTGTCGGCCATGGCTGCTGTCGGGAACCAGCCGTGTCCTTCCTCCTGCCCGTCCGACTGAGCTCGCCGCTGCACCCTGAGCAGCGCAGCACCCAGCCGGGCCCCTCTGCTTCCTCCTAGCCCAGCCATCACCAGCGTCACCGCCACCGCCCCGCCGTTTTGCGGAGTCACAGTGAAGGGGCAGGACAGGCTGCTGGGACCAGTGCCAGCACTGGCTGGCCTGCTGCCTGCTCTTCTCTGCCCCAGTGACACTATGTTTGGGACTGCCCTTGGCTCCCGGTCTGAGAGGGACACCCCTCAGCTCACAGTGTTTGAGCACCCCGCCAGGGCTGGTCCATGTTCTGAGGGTCCCCATCCTGCCCCTCATTTTGAGGCTGCCCAAGGGTCTCTGCTCCCACCTGGGATGCTGGGACGCTCTACAGCCAGGCAGACACCATGGTTCTCGAGCCCCGAATCTTCCTGGGACATTTCTCTTGACCAGTGTCATGAGAAATGTCCCAGGAAGATTCGGGGCAGATGCTGGCAGAGGCTCCCAGTAAGAACTGGGTCTCCTGCCCCACTGGCTGCAGAACCAGGGCAGTCTGGATCCATAGCAGGGCTGTGGTGCTGTTGGATGGATGCTTCTGGTCCCCTCACTCCTGGGGGACATGGAGGGTGCCCAGCTCCAGTGCTGACTCAGAAACATACCAATGTGATGGGCCGTGCTGAGTGACTCACCATCCTGTGAGGGCTGGTGATGGCCAGGGATGGGCTTGCAATTTACCAGTGAGCTGGAGACCAAAAATAACATTCCCTCCCCCTATAACACCCATGTGCGGAGAAGGAAGGCAGCGAGAGGGTTGGGGGCAGGAGTGCCTGGCTGCTCTCAGGAGTGGGGGCTCTACTGGGTTGTTCCCACCACCCCCAACGTGTGCCTGCGTGGGTGGAAGCAGATGTGGACATGATGGTAGATGAGATAAAATTGTCTCACCAAACCCTTCAGCATGGCTGAACCCCAGGGATGAGGCTGGGGGTGCGTGAGCATCACTGGGCACCCCCCAAGGCTGCCTGGCAGGCTCTGCCCTGCTGCCAGGATTTCACACGGCGCTTTACTTCCAGGTCAACGCTCTGCGGCTGCTCACACCCTCCCCCAGTGCTTTAGCACGCAGGGTGGCATTACAAGCCCACCACACGCCAAGTGGGCAGTGCCAGATGCGTCAGCCACCCCACCGCCAGCCCCCTGCCAGGGCATCTCCCCTCCATGCCTGGAAGCAGACGTTTTCTCCACGCTGCTCCTGCCCGGGGCTGCCCTTGGGTGCGCACACAGGGCACCATGGGATAGGCAGGCTGGCAGCTCACGTGCCACCACGCGTCACCGCCTGTACAAATCTCCCAAGACACACGGTTAGTGGCAGAAATCCCTTTTATATCCCTGAATTGCGTTATAAGTAATACTGCGGGCGGCCAGTTCTCAGTAGACTTGTCTTACTGGGGGCTGTCGAGTACAAAACCTGGCAGAAAAAAATCTATCATGCACGGAAAATTATTGCTGTAGTATCTGCTATTTACAGTATAGATACGGGCAGAGACGCGGCCTTCCATGCCTGCCCAGCAGAGGGATGCGTTGCTGCTGCGGAAAGGCGCTGGCATCGCGGGGAAAGCCCGAACCGCCGTGTCCTTGCTGGCGGGGTGCCCGTGCGGTGTGGTGCTCTTACCCTGCCTGGGGTGCGGGTGCATGGCCACCGTGCCACGGCGACGGAGGACGGGGACGGGGACATTCCCTGGGAGGCATTGAGCCCGCAAGCTGCAGCCGTGGCAGTGTGCGGGGAGCGCGCGGGCACCGAGGCGGCAGGAGGAAGACTACGCAGGGAGGAAGACGGCGCAGGAAGACGTGTGTGTGTGTGTGTCGGGGGGAAGGGGTACGCGAGTGTGACCCCGTGGGGTGCCGGGCTGAACCCCCAAAGGTGTCAGGGACCGGCACGCAGTGACGGGGCCATGACAGCTCGTGGCCCGAGGTAGGAAGCGGAGGCACGGGTCAGGCCCCGCTCCGGGATGCCGCGCGCACAGCGCCCGCGCCGGGGCCGGTGCAGGAGTATGCTCCGCCGGGAGGTTGCATAGAATGGCTGGTTCGTCCCCGTCAGGCTGGCGCGGGGCTTGGAGCAGAGCAGAAGCCTGTGGCAACGAGGAAGACGAAGGAGAAAGGCTTTGCCTTTGGGGAAGGCTTGCAGGGCACGGAGCCTGGGCGACTGGGCCAGCTCATGCCCTCCTGCCTCCGTGCCCGCCACACGGTCCACTCTCGGGGTCCTGTTGTTTTCCGTGTCACTGCAGCTGTGTCCTGGGCACGGCGGCTCTGCTGCAGCTCTGCCACCTCCTGCAAGCCAGCGCTGGCATGGCCCTGCCAGTCTTGGCAAATAAATAGTGAAAAGCATAAGTTATAAATAATATAAATAAGAACATTAAATAGACTCACCCAAACTTTACGGCTACGCTGACCCCCTCCTCCTGAGTGCAGGTGGGGGGGCGATGGTAAGGGGGCTGGGAGATGGCTGGGGAGGGGTTCAGGCAGAG
>VXBZ01005429.1:0-33467 GCA_013399135.1 Heliornis fulica
TCAGTTCCTCGTGAGTTGTTCTCAACAATCTCTGCTACCCATCATATTCCAGGACTGTGGGTAGACACACTCTCCACCATGGTCTTCTTCATCAGATGCAGAGGAATCTCTCTCTCTGGAGCCTGGAGTGCCTCCTCCCCCACATCTTCACTGACCTTGGTGCCTGCAGTTTCTCACATCTTCTCATTCCCTTCTCTGGTGACAAAAAGTGGCTGTTGGGGGCGGAGGAGGGGAGATTCTCTAAAATGTGATTTACAGAGGCACTATGACCATTGCTGGTGGTCTCAACCTTGGTCATTGCCAGAGTCCAGTCTTGAGCCTAGCTGTTATTTACTCTGTCCAGCCTGAGAAAAGCTTCCAGCTCCTCCTTGCAGAAGCCCCCCCCCTTCGACACTACAGCCTTGCCTCCTAAAACCACAACACTCAATATTATAATCACATTTACTAGCTTAGTTGCTATCTGCAAATCCCATTCGTTCTGGCACAAGAGTGGCCTCAGCACCCTTTGAAGGGGAAACACATGGAGATGGTAACATCACTGTGAGCACAGACATGACCAGTGAAGAAGGTGAGGCCAGGCAAAGTAAACCTGACATGCAGTCACTGCAGTTAGGTGCATACCTGCAGCCTCTTATGTGATAGGCTGAGGGTCACGTTTTCTTCTCGTGTTTCTTCTCCCATGCTTCCTTCTAACCCTCTAATCTGCCCTGGTGAGCCTGCACCTGGAATATTGTGTCCAGTTCTGGGCCCTTCAGTTCCAGAAGGACATAGAACTCCTTGAAAGAGTCCAGTGCAGGGCTACCAAGATGATTAAGGCAATGGAACACCTTCCTTATGAGGAAAGGCTGAAGGAGTTGGGTCTCTAGCTTGGACACAAGGAGACTGAGAGGTGACCTCATTAATGTTTATAGATATGTTAAGGGTGAGTGTCACCAGGATGGAGCCAGGATCTTCTCAGTGATGGCCAGTGATAGGACAAGGGGCAACGGGTCCAAACTGGAGCATAGGAGTTTCCATGTGAATATAAAGAAAAACTGTTTCACTGTGAGGGTGACAGAGCACTGGCACAGGTTGCCCAGAGAGGTTGTGGAGTCTCCTTCTCCTGAGACATTCAAGTCCAATCTGGATGTGTTCCCGTGTGATTTAATCTAGGTGATCCTGCTCAGGCAGGGAAGTTGGACTAGATGATCTTCTGAGGACCCTTCCAACTCCTAACGTTGTGTGATTCTGTGATTCTGCCTTGGAAGGCCCCTCTGCTAGGATTGGAGTGTTGTTTTGGATATACACAATGCAATGGATTGAACATTGGTTTAACCTGAAATAGTGCAGAGTGAACTTTTGATGTCCGTGGTCTTCCAGGCTGTAGGAGAGGAGATGAATGCCCCCTCACAAGAAGAGAGAGCTGATGCATGAACTGGTACCATTTCTTCTGACCACCCAGGCCATGGAAAGCCTAGTTTTAGGAAAGAGCTCTGGTTAATGAATCTCTCCCCATAGTGTTGTCTCAGCTGTAGGTGCATGGGAATAGAGCAGGATCACAGATTCAGCTTTGTTTGTAACCTGAGTTTCTTTAAGGTAGGACAAATAATGGTAGGACAAGGGGGGATGGATTTAAGCTGGAGGAGGGAAGGATTAGATTGGATATCAGGGAGAAGTTCTTCACAGAGAGAGTGGTGAGGTGCTGGAACAGGCTGCCCAGGGCGGTGGTGGATGCCCCAACCTTGGAGGTGTTCAAGGCCAGCTTGGATGGAGCCTTGGGCAACCTTATCTAGATGCAGGCCTGGAGGTTGGTGGGCCTGCCAGTGGCAGGGGGGTTGGAACTTGATGATTCCTGGGGTCCCTTCCAATCCAGACCATTCTGTGACTCTGTGATTAATTCTCTAGTCAGTGGTGTGCATACGCTTTATAAAGGGCCATACCTCACATAACTAAGTTTCCTTCCTGGTTGACATCAACCTACAGGTCTGGATCTGTAAGTGTGCTTCTCCACTACTAAGTTTAGGTGACAGTCTTGGAATCTGCTTCTCTTCTTTATCTTTTCTTCTCCTCACAAGCACAGACACACAACAACTCTCCCAAAAGCAGAGTAAAGAAAGGAGTTAATGGAAGCAGAAGGTCAGTAATGGCACTGCAATTTCCAATTTTATAATGGCAGCCACTAGATATGGTTGCTTTATGCTGCTCCTCTCCTAAATCTGGGGCAGAATCAGAAGAGATTCCTTTTAAAGCATTCAGCTGAACAATGAGATTTAATTTAATTCAGAAAAGGGGCTCTCACTAATCCTTCAGAGAATTTTCATGAAGATCATTTGCACAGAGGCATGGGCCTCTCTGACAGAGATGATGTGTCTGCCACCAGCTCACTACGGAGGCAAAAAATTAGGCACCCAAGCTACTGGATGACTCAGAAAGGGGCATTAGCTACCCACGGATCCAGNATTACTTTAAAGGGGGAGGATAGTGGTGATTACACCCATCTCATCTTGAAGTCATTCAGGACTGCACCTCCTGTCTGCCAGCAAAGAGCATTGAGTAAAGAGCGACCAGAGAGATGGAAGTGCTGGTCCCTCATCCTTCCTCTTGGGATGGGTGACTGCTCGGTTATGAAAGTGAGAGGTACAAGTGATGGGCAAAGGTGTTCTGTGGGCATCCGCTGACATCATGCTTTGCACCGACAGGTAGGACCAAAATATCAGCGTGCCCTGGGCTCTGTGGAGATCAGGGATGGTGTGTTTTCAGCGTTGTTTCCCTCAGCTGAGGAATCTATAGAAGTCTTTGCCCTCAGTCATGGGACAGCAGAGTCAGCCCTCTCCGTCCCACCCCAGCAGTAATAGTTCCAGCACAGTTTATGCAGGTGTTTACTAACATAATCATAAACAAAAAAAAAAAAAAAGATGCCTCTCCTGTAATATGGGATTAATGGAACATTAAAATATGTAAAACCAATCTCGACAATCAGACTTGCTACAGGATTTCTTACCGCTATTTTGTAAAGTGCCTAAGCTCAGCTCCCTTTCTTCTTTAAGCATTTCATATCAAGTTTACCT
Organism: Heliornis fulica; assembly: GCA_013399135.1. Lineage (NCBI taxonomy): Eukaryota > Metazoa > Chordata > Aves > Gruiformes > Heliornithidae > Heliornis > Heliornis fulica. The sequence goes on from VXBZ01005429.1 coordinate 3,048, forward strand.
ACACTTCTTCCTTTCACCAAGGACACAACTTTCCTTGGTTGCTAGACCAAGACTGTACTTTTTAAAAAGGGAGAAAACAGGTTTCTGGTGTTACCAGGTAATTTTCCAGCAAGCCACGAGAGGGCAGGTTGTGTTCTCTGTGCAGCCAGATTCTGACAAGGAACTCTTAAAGCCGAGTCACAGTTTTAAAGCCCTAGTTATTAGGCTAAGGGCCAGAGACCAGATAGAATAACAAACGGATATTTGACATTTTTTATGTGCATAGTATCAGCCTAATGCTCTCACTGCTTTTCTTCTGGAAAGGTAAATACCTTTCCACTCAATTTACAAGCAAGAATTGAGCTGGTTTTCCTTGTTTTACCCATCCATTCTTAGGTAAAATCAGTTCTAACAAGTGGGCTGCTGTGGGAACTTCTCAGCTTAGCTGCATCAACATCTGAATAATTGGGATTTAGGTAAGAAAGCCCACGTTCTTGGAAAACATGTAAGTTTTGCAAAACCAAAGGTCACAGATAGGAGCTAGGAGTATGACAACCAAAAGAGATGTTTTGAGAATTTAACTGGCTTCTGAAAAACAGTCCTGCTTAATGAAAACAAGGACAGGTGCGTATGCAGCGAGCTTTCTCACGAGACGTACAATAACAGGGGAGCCTTGCTGAAAGGTGGGACGCACAACAAGATGGATGCTGAGCTGAAGTAAAGGTTCTCCAGAGCTCATCTGAGCGTGCTGAGCTCTTTTCCAATCGCTGATTCCCCCTTGCCTCTCCATCAGTAGGACATGCTCCTTTTTTTATATTTCCCTCCCTTCCTCTCCCACCGCCACTGCCCTTTGCCCATAACCGGGTCAGCTTGCAAAGCAGATGTTTGGGACAGCAGTATGCAAACTTCCAAGGCTGTGAAGCTAGTTAGGTACACACTATGTGCCCTGGGTTGCCAAGGAAAAAACTCAGTCACCTTTGGAAATAGACAACATCCTAAACTTTGGCATTCACCTCACATGAATGTCTTAAAGGTGTCAAGCCCCATCCGACAGCATCTCTCTAAATCAGTATTTAGTACAAATGGGTGAACATTCAGGTTGTACAACCTGAAGAAGAGAAAGCTCTGGAGGGACTTTTTATTGCCAAATTTCTATACTTAAAGGTGGCTTATAAGAAAGATGGGGACAGAACTTTTAGTAGGGCTTATTGCAATAGGACAAGACGTAATGGTTTTAAACTAGAAGAGGGTACATTTAGACTAGATGCACAGAAGAAATTCTTTACAATGAGGGTGATGAAACACTGGAAGAGGTTTCTCAGCAAAGTTGTAGATGCCCCATCCCTGGAAACATTCGAGGTCAGGTTGGACACGGGTCTGAGCAACCTGCTGAAGATGTCCCTGCGCATTGAAGGGGGGTTGGACTAGATGATCTTTAAAGGTCCCTTCCAACCCAAACTGTTCCATGATTCTGTGTGAAGACTCATAGTCTTGTAATGCTCCAAAGTGGCTGACAACTCTTTCTTGAGAAAGGCACTTGGAGATCTCAGACCTAGCTCCATATTGATACATACCCAAGCCAGGTCTCTAGAGACCTCATCTGGTGTCCTCAGCACCAAGTAACACTGTTTCCTACACGGTAAAAGACCCCAATAGCCAAACTGAATTGGGAGCTAGGGTAATGGGCTGAGCTGCTGTATAAAAAATACTCCAACCATTGACATCTCGGTCATGAGACAGGAGCAAGTGTGCTGAGACCCACTCCAAAGACACCACAGAACAGCATAAACAGCAGCAGATTATTGTCCACACACAGCAAGGGCGGTGTGAGTGTGTGGTGAGAAAACTGTAATGTTTCTTTGCCCCCAGAAAGTCCATGTTTTAGAGGTAGGTTTTCTGAGCTACGCATATTCAAAATACATGTGAAGAACTACTGAGATCTTCTTTCTACTCCACAGGGCTAGTATTGAGCAGGCCAAGAAATATTAGAAATCATTACTAATGTTTTTGGGTTTTTTTTATTCAAGGCTACAAAAGCACAGATTTTCTAAAACTTGGCACCTTACAAAACACAAAATCTGAGAACTCCATTAATGTAATATATTAAGCACCAAAGCTGACACAATCTGTTCAATTGTTCATTTTCTGTGTAAAGCACCTGTCTTGAGATAACACAGAGAAGTCTTCCAAATGTGGTCCAAATCTATGTCTAAATAAAGAACTGTATAGGGAATATCTAAAGAAATTTTGAAGACAGAATCTAGGGAGTGCCAGATCCAAACCTGATCCTCCACCTGGGTACTGTGAGCTATTTTAGTCTTGTTGCCTGGAGCCCTGAGTCCCAGACTTTGTAAATTGGAGTCTAGGTTGGTGAAACAGTGTAGCAGAGCCAAAATAGAGAAGGATGAGCACCATTTTCAACTTCTTTAGCAGGTTGCTAACACAGAGGTAAAACACAAGGGTCTACCTAATTATCCATCAGGGAACTCCTTCTGTTAAATTTTAGGAGATTTGGAGTTTGGAGGTTTACCTATTGCTAACATCAGCTTAATTGGAAATAACATAGAGAATTTATCATGGTTCTGAAATAAATTGTAAGCAGGAAGTTCTTAAGGTAATTTGTCAAACAGCATGAAACATTTGGAACTTTAAAAAAAAGACTATGTTATTCAGAAATGTTTATTAATAACTGTAAGATAATATCTTATTCAAATATATGTAGAGTTAATAACTTTCAGCACATCTTAGAGCTGCTAAATGAAATCAAAACCACACTGAGGTGAAAAATTATTGGTTATTCTAGTCGGTTTTCTACTACTTGGATTCTTAGCTGCCTTGATCTAAACCTATAGAGAATGACTTTCAAGTGTCACACACTCTAGAGAACATTTGGTAATGTGAAAAGTCCAGCCTTGGGCCTCGCACATATGTACCCGGAGACTTCATATATTACTGTTCACAAGGTAGCAGGAAACTGTGACTGAGAACAGTCAGCTGCCGAAGGAGCGTGTGACAAACTCTCAGCCAAGATCTCAATAAAGCAATCAAGGTCACTCCCTACAAGAATATGCAAAGTGATGAAGCAAGAGAACTAGGCCTCTTCCATGTACTTTTTGGGGCTGAAGCTCACGTTCATCAGTGGTTCAAAGCCTCTTCTCTGCCTTCGGTGCTGGAAAAGTACAAGCAGCAGAACAAGCGTGGCCAGAGCTATAAGTGCTCCTCCAATTGTGGATCCAACCATGACAGCCCGCACTTGGGTTTCTTCAAGTGAACCTGGAAATATGAAACATCTGAAGTGAGGAGCGCATATAATTGCATTTCTCAAATCACATGGAAGAAAGAAAATAACCCACAGCCTGCTAATCATGATTACTTGTGTGGCTTGGAGACCCACCAGCCGCAGAGGAAGCTAGTAATGCACCGTGTAACCAACCCACATACCAGAGCCAGAGATGTTTCCTGCCAGGCCACTCTACAGCTGAATTCAAACTTCAACTTTTCATACAAATTAAAATGTTGAGAATGGGAAAGATTAACAGTAAAGAGACAAAAAAGACCATTCTCTTATCTAAATTAGCCAAACTTATGAATTATTTAAATAATTCTTTCTATAATGACATTTCAGCCTCGCTATTTCCAAACTATTTCGGTCAACAGAAAACCCTCAAAGTTTCCTTTAGACCACAAAGCAACCTACTGTCAAACTTTTAGCTGAAAACACCACTTAGTGTGGTTCTGCCGACCAGCTCCAGATTGCAGCCTCTGATTTTGAACCGCTTCTGGAGAACCACTTCTATCTTCTAAGATAATGTTGCCCATTCTTATAATAACTCTGCTCCACTTCATTGAATAACTTTGTGTTTTCATTTATGCTTTCAGAAGTAAAAATCGCCTGCTGTCCTGTTCTGGAAAATGCTATGTATACTCAGATAGCAATAGTTACATTTGGCTAAATAGTCACAAAAAATCTCTTGAAAGGACTTCAGGTATTTAGTAGTTAGATTTATGGGCTTAAGGAGACAGATGGCTTAAGGAGATGTGATGATGACGACTATAAAAGTGACTGAAAGTTGTGTGCCCCGATACGCAGTCTCTTGTTAACAAAATATCTGAGAGCAATCATGTGCAAGTTCAGCAAGACACCAAAATGAATTGTTTACCGCTTTGCCACCTCTGAGGTAAGAGCCTGCAATGTATTACATAGACTGATCTCTAATGTGGCTGCATGAAGTAGAATTAGCCAGTTTATTGAGATAGGTTTTGGATTTAAGAGCTTTGTTGTCTGAGCACAGACCATGCAGACAGGGATAAAAAGGCTGCTTCACAGGGAGGTAACCATTTATTTAGGTGGGAATGGAAAAGCAGCAGAATCACAAGCTGACTTTTTTCCTCTCTGGGTACCTCATGCCCAAAGGGGAGAAACATTTCCAAAGCAGGAAGTGGGACAGTAATCACAGAATCACAGAATCACAGAATCACAGAATCACAGAATCACAGAATCACAGAATCACAGAATCACAGAATCACAGAATCACAGAATCACAGAATCACAGAATCACAGAATCACAGAATCACAGAATCACAGAATCACAGAATCACAGAATCACAGAATCACAGAATCACAGAATCACAGAATCACAGAATCACAGAATCACAGAATCACAGAATCACAGAATCACAGAATCACAGAATCACAGAATCACAGAATCACAGAATCACAGAATCACAGAATCACAGAATCACAGAATCACAGAATCACAGAATCACAGAATCACAGAATCACAGAATCACAGAATCACAGAATGCATTGGGTTGGATAGGACCTTTAAAGGTCATCTAGTCCAACCCCTCTGCAGTAAGCAGGGACATCTTCACTAGATCAGGTTGCTCAGAGCCCCATCACGCCTGACCTGGAATATCTCCAGGGATGGGGCCCCACCACCTCTCTGGACAACCTGTTCCAGTGATTCACCACTGTCATAGTGAAGATTTTTTTCCTAATATCCAACCTAAATCACCCCTTTTCCAGTTTAAACCACTACCCTTTGTCCTATCACTAGATACCCTTGGGAACAGTTCTTTCCCAGCTTTCTTATAGGTGCCTTTCAGGTAATGGAAGGTCTCTGTATGGTCCTTCTCTTCTGCAAGCTGAACAAGCCCAACTCTCTCAGCCTGTCCTCATAGGAGATGTGCTCCAACACTTGGATCATTCTTGCAGCCCTCCTCTGGATGTGATCCAGCAGGCCCATGTCCCTTTTGTGCTGAGGGCTCCAGAGTTGGACACAGTATTTCAGGTGAGGTCTCACCAGAGCAGAGTACAGGGGCAGAATCAGCTCTCTCTATCTGATGGCCNATGGAAGGTCTCTGTATGGTCCTTCTCTTCTGCAAGCTGAACAAGCCCAACTCTCTCAGCCTGTCCTCATAGGAGATGTGCTCCAACACTTGGATCATTCTTGCAGCCCTCCTCTGGATGTGATCCAGCAGGCCCATGTCCCTTTTGTGCTGAGGGCTCCAGAGTTGGACACAGTATTTCAGGTGAGGTCTCACCAGAGCAGAGTACAGGGGCAGAATCAGCTCTCTCTATCTGATGGCCGCACTCCTTTTGATACAGCCCAGAATGCAGTTGGCCTTCTGGGCTGCAGATGCACATCGGTGGCTCATGTCCAGCTTTTCATCTTCCCCTACTCCCACCTCCTTTTCCTCAGGGCTGCTTTTCAGCACCTCATCTCCCAACCTGTATGGATAACAGGGGTTGTCCGGACCCAGGTGCAGGACGCTGCACTTGGCTTTGTTGAACCTCATGAGGCTCACCTGGGCCCACTTCTCCAGCCTGTCCAGGTCCCTCAAAAGGGAGAAAAAAAACTCCTTAAAAGGTAGAGTTTAAATGATCAGGGAAAATTCTGGGGACACCTGTGAGAAAAACCCTGCAGTAGCACCTAGCATGCCTCCACAAGTCAGGGTTTCCATGCATGAATACAGCCTGAGGACAAGGGTTTCAATCTTTTGCAGTCTATAGACCTACAGATTAAAACCACAAATACATGGTAAGCGTTTAGAAGAAATTTCTGGCCACACAGGTTAGATAAATACCTACTGTCTCTGACGGGAATACTGAAGGGGAGAAAGAAATTGCTCAGATTTAATCTTTGGTAGAGCACCTGAAGTATGGTTTTCATGCATTCCTTACACAAACAGTTTTAATTCATGCTGCAAATTTGGATTTGGGGCACAAATACTTTGCTTTCTTGGGTTACGTCTTTATTTTATTTGTGTCAAAGGTAATTTCAAACAGACAAACCCTAAGGTCTATCATGTATATGGGCACGGAACATCTTTACAATTAGGGGTTTATAACACAAAACACCCAGGTACCTCTCTTCAGGGTATCCAAAGATGGATGGAGTGCATCTCTAATGAGATTCACGTCACAGCATTATTGAGGGCCCTGTGCAAAACAAGTATTTTCTAATGACCGGATGAGCTTCCCGGCAGAGTGCCTGGCCTCTGTCAGGTTTGGGGATCCTGTAACAGGTATAAACAGCACTGGGAGCAGGAGCCAAAATCAAAGACTCCTTCAAATCTGAAGGAGCACATCATCAATGTTGGAGCAGTTCAAGTGGACACATTTTGCAGCACAGCAAACTGAGGATTATAGAATCCTAGAACAGAATAATAGAATCTTGAAGGATGGAAAAGACCACTAAGATCATCAAGTCCAACCACCTGTCCAGAACCAACATGTCACCTAAACCATGTCCTGGAGTGCCATGTCTATGCATTTTTTAATACCTTCCAGGATGGTGACTCGACCACCCTTCTGGGCAGCCTGTTGCAATACCTGACCACTCTCCCAGCAAAGAAAGTTTCTCCTAATACCCAATCTAAACCTTCCCTGATGCAACTTGGAACCATTTCCTCTCATCCTATTGCTACTTACTTGGGAGATGAGACTAACCTCCCCCTGGTACAATCTCCTTTCAGATAGTTATAGAGAGCAATAAACTTTCTCCTCAGCCTCCTCTTCTCCAGGCTAAACAGCCCCAGTTCCTTCAGCTGCTCCTGCGCACACTTGAAGTTACTACAGCTTACATGGTGAATTGTAACTACCTGTGCTGTGCAAGCAGTGAATAGACTCAAGTGTTTTGTGAAGAGTGTCTGATTTTCCATATGACCGTGTTGTTGAAAACATGAGCTGTCATCTCTTGCCTGGGAACAAGCTCCACACCCCTGAGACTTACCTGGCAGGTCAATGGCATAGGTGTAGCCAAGCTGCTCTGCGGTTTGGAAGAGCTCATCGTTGGTCACAGGAGGGAAAAAAGGGACCATGTTATACAGTCTGTTGTGACCAATGGGGGCCAGCTCCTCTGGCCAGGCATTGTCAGGGGGGTTAAACCGCTTCATCCACTTGTCAAAGATGGCATCAGTAAAGGTGTGAAGAACCTGCAAGTCCAGGCATGGCCATGCACACTTATTAAGTTTTTTTCTGAATTCAACAGCATTTAAAATTATTTTGCCTACAGTCAGGGCAGGTCTTGAGAGAGAAGAGGGTAATTTAATTAAGGTGAGATTTACAGAATGGGAAACCAGGAAAGCTAATGAGAATGAAGTTAAATGATCCTCTATATGGGACATTTTGCTGTATATCACAGAATCACAGAATGTTAGGAGTTGGAAGGGACCTCAGAAGATCATCTAGTCCAACTTCCCTGCCTGAGCAGGATCACCTAGATTAAATCACACAGGAACACATCCAGATTGGTCTTGAATGTCTCCAGAGAAGGAGACTCCACAACCTCTCTGGGCAACCTGTGCCAGCGCTCTGTCACCCTCACAGTGAAACAGTTTTTCTTTATATTCACATGGTAACTCCTATGTTCCAGTTTGAACCCGTTGTCCCTTGTTCTGTCACTGGCCATCACTGAGAAGATCCTGGCTCCATCCTGGTGACACTCACCCTTTACATATTTATAAACATTAACAAGTTCACCCCTCAGTCACCTCTTCTCCAAGCTGAAGAGACCCAACTCCTTCAGCCTTTCCTCAAAAGGAAGGTGTTCCACTCCACAGCTCCAGGTACCCACGAATTTGATCAGGTCTCACTGAGTCTATAGTTCTATGAAGCACTAATACAGGAAAGTTGTTTCCCAGCTGAGTTCAGACAACAATTAAAAATGTCTGGGGCAGTTCAAATTAATTTCTTACTTATAGTTTTTATTATCATGCTGGAAAAAAACTTAGGAAATATCTCATGGAAAATAACCTTGAATATAAAATTACAGTAGAGTGAAATTAAGATTTTTATTATGTGGGAAAGGAACTCATGCAGGAATCGAAGAATGATGAAGGAAATAAGCTGTAGGACCACTACAATAAACATTTAGACTAATTTTCCCAACAAAAGATTGCAAGCTTAAAATAAACTTAAAGAAATAAATTGTAATAGAATTTCTCTATAGAATCACTGTGTTTTAACCTGACAAAGAGAAGAAATTGGCATGAAATTATTAGGAAAGAAAGATGCATAAGCAAAGTCAAATGTTGGCTTTTTATTTGCTCTTTGCTGTTTGTGCTGCTCCTTACAGCGCAGCACTGTACTAATTCACCAAGAGACCCTGAAATTAGACATGCTTCCTTTTAGCCTTTGAAGATTTAAACAAAGAAACAAATTACTTAGTCTACTGCTCTAAAAATAATTAACCCCGCTTTCAGTTTATCTTGTAGCTTCAAATTGTCTGGTATAAGCTATTAAATTTAGATACTACCTAATGAGAGGAATCAGGGCAACATGACTTGGAACAGCAGCTCTTCTCCCTAGAAACATGTATTTCACAAATGACCCTGAGATTTCTTCCCTCTTTATTTGGCCATTATGCAGGCATGGCAATGTTCAAGAAAAGGGAACCAACAAAACTTCTCCTTTTCTTTTTAAAAGACCTATTTTTAGGGAATTGACTTCTCTTTTGCAAATCTCTGGTGAGACAGCTGCCTTTGAGCTGCAGCCACTGCCACTCACACTGATGGAAAAAGACATACCACAAAGATGGGATCATTGGCAGCTGCATGAGGAAGAACGCTGGTCCCATTCAGGAACGAATGAGCCAAATTATGAAGGCTCAGCATCGGTGAATTAAGCGCTCCACCTGGTTTATCGAAGCCCTCCAGCGCATTCCTGTGGATGGGCAAAAGCAGCATCAGGTAACCACATCTTGCTGATAAACGTGCACATAAATAATAGCCATGGCCCATGACTCTGGAGGAGCCCAAGGACAAACCTGAAACTGGAACTGGAATTGCGGAAAAAGGGGGGACTGTCAAAATCCTGCAGGGAAAGGCACCTCCTGACATCCTCCGTGGTGGGCAGCTGCGTGCTGGCATCCTCGGGAGGCCTCCGCCTCAGTGGCCCTTCATCACTCCCGTTGCACAGCGTGACCAGGCGGTTGTAGTCATCCAAGCTGAGTGTGAAACAGAAAGAGGCACAAGTCAGGACGAGGTGATGATACCTGGCTTGCTGCATTTTCATGGTTCAAGCCCGTGGCCCGGGAGCTGAAGTTATTGCAGGACTGTGTCATGGGTTCTGCAACCTCTGTGGACCAGCAGTCATCTGGATTGAGACTCACTGGGATTGTCCTCCACAGACAGACATGCTTTAGAAAAGGCAGGCACAGCTCCCTTGACACCTACTCCCCTCCAAGGGCCTTGGAAGAACAGTTTTTGCCAGACAATCCAAAAGAGCCTTTTGAATTTTCAAGTGAAAAACACTCAGTCTTGGGTAAGGACTAGTTTCTTAACTCTTAACAAACAGGAAAATAAACAGGAAAGTGCTACCATGGAATGGGCTAAGGAAATCCAAGGAATAACAGAAAACAGTATTTCACTATCCATCCCTCATCTCCTTTAGAAGAAAAGCAACTGCGATGCAATGCATCCTCTTTTTCACAGCTTGGAGGACATTCTGCTGTTTCAGGGTTTGCTTACTAGCTAATGGGGAGCAGGTCCTTTATATCAGGGAGAGAAAGAGGGAAAGAGGAGGAGGAAAACAGTGTAACACTTGCAAAAAAAATTCTGTGCTATTGAGTATAAAATGAGACAGCATTTTCAGAAACTTCTGAAGTAAATAAAAGCCCTTCTTTGTTCAGCCTTGGCAAGGCAAAAGTTTAGTCACTTTGGTTTTCAAACAAAACCTTATTTATCTTAGAGAAGAAGTAGGGGTGAGATTTCAAGCCAAATGTTGCCTAACACTAGAATTTCAAGTAGTTCCTTAGGTACCCAGAGAAAGAGGCTCTTTTGAAAAGCTCTGAGCTCTTGGTACATCCGTCTGACTGACTGCACACTGTCCCGGAGCTGACCGAAGAGTGTTTTATGAGTATTGTAACCAGTGGCATCTTAAATCGTAGCGCCCAAACTTTGAATATCAAAGCCCTGCCCTCACCCAAATCAGTACACACCTACAGGGGGCTGGCAGCAAGCTCCTGGCTGTCTCTGTGGTGTTTTCCATGTGCAATCTCAGCTGCATCGAAGCCAGTCCCCCAGCTGTGCTAAACATATCAGGGTTAAGATCCCACCCAATACAAGGGAACACACTTTTCAGTGTATCTCTAGCTTCCTATATGCCAAAACTGTTTTATGTTTCTGCTTCCAAAATCAGTCAGCTGTTTGTTTCAGAGAACTGACATGCAGGCATTTCTTCTTTAAAAAGATACTTGCCAACGTGCAAACTCTTCAGGCTTTTGGCAGCCTCAGTTTGGCTGAATCAACTAAAACCCTGTATCAAAAGAATAATCTTTAAAATATACACTTCCATGATACTAGGTGGGAAATTTACACAGCACTGTCTACACACAAGCCGATGGAGATTCCCAGTCTTAAAAAAAGATGTCTTAGGTATTTTCTTGCCACGCATCGACAGTGAGAGAGCAGCTCACGCTCTCAGTACTGAACGAAAACAAGGTTTGAGCAGTGTGAAAGCGTACCCTAGATGTTCAAGTACCTGTTACAAACTATTTGCCACCGGGAGAACCTGGAGCTCAGGCTGATCAGCCCCGGGTCATCTGGCCGCGATGCTCCAAAGAGCTGGTCTGTGCAGACATCACACTCGTTCCTACCCGTGGCAAAGTTCCAGTAGGGCAGTGCAAAGGAGTCGTTGCCCATCAGTCGCTGCAAGGGACAGAAACACGTTAGCAGGGAAACACCTTTAAATGAGAGTGAAAAAGCAGGACTCCTGCAAGTCATCTCACTGGGAATTCTCTGTCTATTTCACTAAATATTCTCGGTTTTGTCCTGCATTTCAACTACATGCACATCACAGAGCTACTCCAAGTCCTTCCAAAAGATTGGGGCATTAAGTCAGTCCTAGCAAAGACATTGTCATTAATTACTTTACTGTTGGCCTGCACTCCTTTTGGCCATAGTCAGGCTTTCTACCAACTCAGAGACCGAGCAGGAGCAGGGATTAATGCAGCTTTAAGCAACTAAGAGGCTTTCTGAGCCATGTAAGTGGGTAATGGGTAAAATTGTGCATGTGGTTTGCTTTTTGTTCCAGAAAGGCCAGCCCAGGGGAAGAATCCAGAGTGCTACTAACAGAGGAATACAGTGTGTTGGCTTGTGTTTGCTTGTTAGATACAATTTCAAACAGGCAAGACCATCTGCAAGGCTGAAATACAGTAACATTGCCAACGTGGGAGTAGTGCAAATAGAAATGAGTCAATGCTTTGGCAACTGACTGTCAACGTGTGTTTCCTCACAAAATGTATTGCTAAATATATGCATTCATTAATTGTATAACACGGCTCATTTAAAGGGGGTAATAATCAGAGTTGCTTTCATTAGGAGGTTATCTACAATATCAGGAGACAATATCCATTACCAAGTTTTTCTTTGATTTTATGAATAAATACTGTTAATTCACATCTTCAGTCTCTGTTGTGGAGGTGAAGATAAAAATAACTCCATAACATTCTTCACATCATTGTTCACAATGAAAAACTCTTGAGTCCTCAGTATCATGAAAGCACTAATCTCACTTTAAAAAAAAAATACTATCAGTAAACAAAAGCTCCTGGGAGTTTGGGTAAGAACCGAAGTCACAAGAGAGAAGCAGCATGTGGAAAGAGAAGGGCTGTTCAGCTAACCTGCAACTCTCTCTCCAGCAACAACAAGTGGTACCTATGCCAAGTGACGAAGGCAGGTCCTTGATGGGAGAAATCAATACCTGTGAAGGGGCGGCCAGGTCCTACAATGGGAAGATAAAATAAGCACTTAGGGAACAAATGAGACTCAACAAAATGAGAGAAACAGAGCATCTTCTATTGCCCAGGCTGGAGTTAAATGAAAACCTGCAGCCCTGCACCTTTCAAAAGAGGGCACGTATCAGAAGCTGCAATGTGTACACGGGTTAAGTGAAACAAACTCCTCTGTGGGTGTGCACTTGAATGCTTCTCAAAACTTCACATTCCCCTAAAAGTTTGGTATTTTGGACATTTCTTGACACTTTAACGGATTTTGGTTTTAAACAGTAGTCTTTTAAATAGAAATCTTTGATCCTTGCTACTACATACCACATTATCTCAGTTCAGTGGCAGGACTTACACCATGCATCTATCACAAGAACTTCAGCATTTTCCATAAACTAAGAGGAATTCAAAATATCCTTTGCAAATTATCTTCATGCTGTGCTCATTATTTCTTGTATTGTGCTCTTGTTGTTACACATGACAACTAAGACACTCAAAGGCTAGGGACTTCAAACGACATATGGATTTGTTTATCACTGAAGCAAGCTTCACCCAGATAAGAATTTATCACTGCAGCAGCACTCAAAGTTGCCTCTTTCCCTTTCCACAAGACCATCCTGACCCTTTCCCACTGTAGCCACATCAACCTCATCCTATGGACTAGGAACATCTTTCTGAAGTCAGTCACTGCCTGACAACACTTCAGTTCCCTCAACGGTGGAGCCTGTGAACTGCCTCCCTGTCAGTCAGAAGATTCACCAGGAGTGTGACTGGTTTACTCCAGCCACCACGGGGTGCTCAGTCACAGGCAGCAGACCATGTCAGCAGTATGTCTGAAGCAGACCTTCCTCAGCTCCAGGTGGTCACCAACTCCTCAGCACCAACTGTTTCACTCCACAAATCTGCTCCTAGTAGGACTCACTGCTTCATGAAGTAGCACTATGTGAAGCATGCTTACCTTCGTCTACCAATGAGACCTTTCACTCTTCCCTATACCTGCAGGACCCCTTGGATAAGAAAAACACTAACCTAATAGCGTGTCTCTGACTGAGTAGTAATGAAGCCAAACAAAGTAGTTATAAATACTACAGTTGGCAATTTGTGGTTCCTCTCCACTGGGGCCAAGCAGTCTTATCCAGTGCTGAGTTGCAATTACATAGTCGGGGTGAATGGTTGTCTTCGCACGGTCTAGAGCATTGAAGAACTGCTCTCTCTCCTCTGCAGTCAGGGAGTGGACATCCTTCCTGACAACTGGTGGCTTCCTCGTGTTGCAGTCAGGGCCAGTCCAGCCAAACTTGCAGTCACCGCAGTTATAGCCAGCAAAGTTTCCTGAATCAAAAGGGAGACAGCAGTCATAACATTATGAAATCGGGGAAAATGAATAGTGAAATGCAGAAGAATTAAGAATTGATGCTCTTTTTCCCCAGAGACAGCAGTTCCTGGAAGGAGAGCAGCTGAGCAGACAGACAGCTTTACCAATTGCCTAACCAGAGGGGTGGCTTGCTTCCCAGAGCCATGGCTAGGCCAAGAACCACACTCAGATGGTTGGGGGGGTGAAGTGCTGGGCTGTGGGCTTGACACCCCAAGGTGCTAAGAGCTTTGCAAAGCCCTTGAACACCTGAGCAGTCTCACTGGATAGAGGGCTGGGCACTACAGATTAAGCTCATGATGAAGTGCTTTGCTCCATTGGCTGTCAATTACTCCCAGACTTCCAGGATCAAACCCAAAAAGGTGTTGGTGTGGGTCCTGAAGCACATGGGTTAAAAAAATCCCCAAACAAAAGAGTTCTCTTCAGGACAAAACTCAGGAAAAACTAACAACTGTTAACACTGTATCTGGGACCCAACACCACCCAGGACAAGCACCAGGGGTGCTGCAGGTCATGGGTTAAGTGTTATTAAATGATGCTGCAATAAAAGCCTGAGAAACACTGCAGCACCGACACTACCCGCTGGCACTGCTCCTAAGGCACGCAACTGGGTCCTCGCTGAGCTGTTAGCCCAGACCCTCTGGTGTGACACAAGTGCCCAGGGAAGCAGAGCTGGCTTTAAGCATGCTCTCTCGCCCACTGTGGCAGACTGGCGGCAGCAGCAGCAGAAAAGCTTCGCTGCAGCTTGCTTCACCTTTGCCAGGACAGACAGGGAACACCAGCACAGAGGATGCTGGGGCAGCTGCGGTGTAGGACGGTGGGTGTTGCCATCAAGGTGAAGGGGGAGCAGAGGGGCAACCAGGACTGCCCTGGGATCTCCACTCAAGTTCTCCAAAAACCACACCAACCCTCTAACCACACATACACTGTCACTCCATAACAAGAGTCTTCCAAATTACCACAAAATCTCACTGGTCTCTGAACATATCCATCCTAAGGTTACAGGCAACAAGAGTGAAGATTTCAAATAGATGTCAGACCACATATTGTCCGTTGGCATATCATGAGGAGAGTTTCCAAGTGCATGGCTTACATTTCACCCTGATAAGGGTAGGAGCTGCTGCGGTCAGTTGCCATGTTCTAGCTAGGACAGATGGCACCAGAAGCTAGGTGACCACATCAGTTTAGGGGGGGGCTGAATTAAGACAGAAAAAAACTTTAAACTCATCATTAATGGTGCTCTTTCCCAGTCAAGTTAGATGAATCTGCCCGTTTCTGTAGGCACCATGACCATGCTACTTCTCCCATTGGGCCAATCCACAGACATGAAACTGAAAAAATTGCATGTCTCATGACAGGACACTTGGTATGTGTTCATACACATCACTGGGGTATGTTAACACCACTTATCATGTACCACTGTAACTCCCTGCTCAAGACCAGTGACTGCCTGTGCCCACAGACAGGGAATTTTCTACAGAAAACAGAGACACAGGATGTGGCTGGCCTTCAGACACTGAGTATAACACAGATTAGTATCTCTATCAACTTAATGTCTTTTGTTCAGTAAGAAAGAACCCATCCAATAATGCTCACCACCTTCTGCCTTCTTTTATTGTACCATGAGGAAATGTGAGCAGCTGCCGTGCTTCTTCCTTCCCCAGAGATCAGCTTGAGACACATAAGTTATCAAACAGGGAGAAAGGACTCCTTTTCAGACATCTTTAGCCATTGCATTAAAACAGGAGTTAAATTAGATTCAAAACACAGGCATATTGCAGGGTAGGATCAGGATTGTGGCCTTGTGAGTCAAATGGTCAGCTCTTCTGTCTCTTCTAGCTCTTCATTTGGACATACTTAGGCTGTAGGATGTCAAACTTCTGTTCCTAGCACAGACTCTAACAAGGTCATAACGTTACTGTTAAAATTTAGTATTATCCTATAGCCACATTGCCCTACAAAAAGTAAATGAAGTGTATAACTACTTCAAAAGCTCATTTTCACCTAATGAAAGGGCCATCATCAGCCACATGGCTTAACTGTTAGCTTATAGCTAAATAATAGGACTTAAACTTTCTGTCCCCAGCTGGGTTACATATTGCACAGAAATGTGACAAGATTTTTTTTTTAATTTTGTAAAAAACTTTCATGTAAAAAAAAAAAAAAATTGGAGTAATAGTTCAGCACATGTCCACAACCAAGAAAGTGGCAAAAAATATAAAAGAATGATAATTATGTTTAACTCTTCAGTGAACTCAAGCTACGTCACTGTTTAATCACTGTCACAATCTGTTCTAGGAAACACATGACTGACTGCAGTGTTTTCACAATAACCTTCTGTACTGAATTTTTATATTCTATAGGAGATCTGTATCCCATTAGTACAATTTTACCCTTTAGAACTCAAAATAGCATTTAGTTCATAAGTCTTCTAAAATAGCATTCTTCTAAATAAATAAAACTATCCCACCAAAATACCCCTTTGTTGTGTAATTAGCTACATGTGTACATTTTCAGGGTTCACCAAACTAGTACATCCAACATTTTGTCTAATTCAAGACATACAGTTTATCATAATACAAATGACCTTATTCCCCCTTCATGCACACTGTCAAGAACTATCATCATCCATCTCGGTTTAAGAATTTATATAAATTCAGTTATAATTAGGTGCACCAAACCAACTGTAGAACACATAAAATGGATTCAAAACTGAAATTAGACAGGAACTAAAAACTCTATGCTACCTCCCAGCTACATTCATGCGACAGACACATCTTGTTTTCTAGAGATGGTATTTTTTCAGCCCCCAGCACACTGAGTGAAATATGCAGCAAGTGGCATCCTGACAACAGACTTATCACTGTCTTTTTGACCCTGGCTCTTCATACAAAAAGTAGGAAGTAAATTGGATCTTTTTTGTTTGTTGGTGGATTGGTTTTGATTGGAGTTGTTCGTTTTGGGGCTTTTTTCCAAAATGTTCAGCACCCAGACCTGGATGGATATGATATAAAACACTTTTATCTCAGTGAACAGCTCCAATGGATAACCAAATATTCAGAGTTCCTTTTACCCTTAGTAAAGGTACCTTTTACCCCTTAGCAGGAAGCTCAAATGGATTAATTTGTTATAAGAACTCCAGATTGCCCCTTTGGAAAGTTCTTTCTCCTGTTCCTCACAGATCCTCCAACTTTCCTACAGAACAGCCATGAGCTATGTGATACATTTACAAAAGCACTGTAACCACGTACAATCAGCTACAAGGCAGTTAGGGTTCCTGTTTATGCCATGTCTAAGCTACAAACAAACAGTCCCAGGATGGCACTGGAACATGACCATTTATGCTGTTAAAATGCTAGGTAAAGCCTTGGCACATGTTAGAGTTTGCACAAGCCAGGAACCATTTCAAACAGGTAGTTTACATGTAACATTCATTTGGAGAAAAAGATACCATGATAGTAGAGATGTGTGCTCTTCCACGTTCCTTTGAATTTACTACCATAGGGACCCCAGCCTGAGATGCCTAATAAAGAACACATGTCATATCACTTAAAACTTTGGTGTGCAGAGAGCCAACCAGCGCACAAAACAGAGGATACATAGATAGATAGATAGATAGATAGATAGATAGATAGATAGATAGATAGATAGATAGATAGAATACTAACAGACACAGACACGTAATCATCAGCATTGTAAAAACATCAAACCCAATCCAAATCCCATGCAGCTGTGAAGTTCCAAGCACTCTTCCAGAAATGCCTTTGGTCAGCATCAAGCCGACCATAACAGAGTAGAGCCCAGGAAACCTTTCTGAAAATCATCAGTAAAGATGCCTGTCAACTTACTGGTTTATCACTGGTATATTGAGCTAACAAAGCCTGAAAGGAAAAAGAGGAATGAATACAAATGGGAAAAAAAAAAAAAAACTAAACCTCTAAGGGAAGAGAAACACTAAGAAACCAGATTTGAAGAATGGGCAAGAACAGACAGCTCAGCAGAAGGCAGAGTGAAGGAAGCACCACTGCCTTTGGCCACATAACTTGGAACCCAGCCCTGCAAACATCAAATGCTAGTGCCCACCTCTACTCAGACAAGCAAACTAAGGTCTACCAATGCAGACCACGACTGTCAACACTGCCCTTCAATTTACACTCAGGTTTTGATGGCCTAATTACTCAGATTGGTGCGGGCCCATGTGCTTCAGCGCTCTTCTGACTTAGGGTATGTTTCACTAGGTGATTCCTGACTTTAGTTTTGGATGTATATAAGAACATTTAAATGAAAAACAAAAAAAAAGCCCTACATAGGTGTTTTAGGGTTTTTTTTTAATAAAGTGTCTGGAAAAATACTTACACGCCAGTATTTGAAGTCTAGTCAAATGAAGAGATAAAACAAATTTTATAGACTAAAGCCTGTTGTTATTATTTTGAGGAGCTTCAGTATGCCATCTATCCATTTAAGTCATCTTGCCTTACCTTACCTCTCTTCTTTCAGTTGATAAGAGCATTGCCAAACTTAACTTTGTGGGCTGAAATTTTGTGCCACGCTTCTCTCTCACAATGATCTGGGGTTTTCAGATAGCAAAAGTCGAGATATATTTTAGACAAAACAGTTCAGCTAGTTCTAAGAATCAGGCTGAAGAAAAGTTGGCTCTTCTTCCTATGTTAACAATTCAAACAACTTCAGGATTCCAACAGGAAAACCCAGGCTGCATTTGAAACCTGCTTAGCAGGTGACTTGAGGCAAGCCCTTTGCCTGACTGCTGGTGGTACCATCTCCTGCCAGCCCAGAAAAGCATCCTGGGCTGAGGCTGCTGTTCCTGCTAATTTTAACTCTCCTTCAACCAGGGCTGCTGCTGAAAAATGGTTCTGTCGCCTTATCCTGACCAAACTCACCTTCCCATTCCCTCCCTCCTGCCAGTAGTGAGCTGGTTTTACTAAAACCTGAGCCTTTTGGCCAGGTTAGCCTTCAAGCACACCAGCTCCCCAGTCAGTTTTGCCTCCGGCATGCAAACATGGAAATCCATGTGAAGTCTTGGGTGAGCTGGAGCACCTGGAGATGGGAAGGCAAAGGGCAGGATGGCCTCTTCAGTAGTTGTGCAGACCCATTTCAGATCGAAGTGAGTTGACCCCTTAGTTAACAACCCCGGGAAAGTCTGCAGCCAGAAATCCACCCATTTTCAGTGCACAGGGGTACATTGTGCTGCAAAGTACTACTCCAAGAGGAACAAACCTGACCAATGCACACTGATCCAGGTGCACTGCGATCAGCAGTGACAGCAGTTTGAATGCAGCTCTGAAACATTCAAAACTCTCCAAAGAAAGGTGATGGGCAGATACAGGGACAACTCCAGGGGGAGAGAGGAAGTCCCAAAAGTTTGCATGAGAGAAAACACTTTTTCAACTGCTGCTCTGAAAAATGCTGAGAGCATCATGAACATGACAGCACTTTTAGGAAATCGATACTATTTGAATCCTTCTTGGTGCCTTACACCATCAGGAATGTTTCTGGCTTTCAGAGCAAGGTTAGAAGACCCATCCATTCCCATCCCCTCACTCTAACACCCCTCTCACCTGTGCACCAACAGCTCTGGTTGAAGAACTTGAGGGGCCACCGTTCCCGGTCATCCACATTTCGAAGGGTGTAGGGTCCACTCCAGGGCTGAGTGTCTGCCTGCACCCTCTGACACTGTCCCCTGCCCTGCAGGGACCCACAGACATTGCCTGGCTCCATCCCCAAGGCAGGACAACAGCGCTTCAGGCGAAGGGCATCTGCCGTCATGCAGGCGCGGGGGAACTGCGCCTGTGCCCGAGATGAACAGCAGCTCAGGTAGCCCAGCCCAGCCCAGAAGAGCCACTTCAAGGCACCCATTACAGTTGGGCGTAATGTCTGTCTCTCCGCTGGACTTGAGTGAGAGGAGCAGGGAGATCTCCGCCATAGCACAACCTGGCCTCTCTGAAGCTCCATGCCCCTGCCGACTGGGATAATCCCTCTCGCTTCTGAGGATGCTGGTGTCGGGTGCTCATTTAATCCCAGTCTCTAATTGCCTTGAATGCGGTTCAAGACAGGCACTTTGGCTCTGTAGTGCCTGCCCAGCAGCCACGGCTTTGAGCAGAGTTTATATAGAGGTTGGGAGAAACCCTCATTAGAGGGATTAGCGCGGCACAAATCCTCGTGTTTTGCACATGACATCAAGGGCAGAAAAGACGCCAGCATGAGAGCAAGTTCTGCAGGGTCTGGCAGCTTGTCAGGAGGGTGAATGTCTCAGATTTGTTTCTCCAAGTCTTTTATGAGCTCTAAGAAATTGATGGCCTTGTTTTAGCTGAGGTGTCTAGAGAAATTGGCTTATTCTTTTAATCAAAACCCTGCAAACAAATGATAAATAGAAAAGGAAACCCCTGCAACAGAAGATAAATAGAAGAGGAAACCCCTCCTCTCTTGAGTTCATTCACTGCAAGATAATACTTTCCACTAAAGCAGCAGCAGTAGAAAAGGAGATGGGAGCACAGAGGATACAGGGGCAGCATTAGGAAAAATCTGTAAACCAGGTAGTAAGTTTGGGATGGAGACTCCACCTGCTGACTGCAGAACTCCAGCACCTTCAGTGTAACTGTCTGAGAGGCAAGCAGAGGATTCCCTCCTCAACAGCCTTTTCACATGCAAAATAAATTATTTAATTGTTTTTAAAGGGTGAGTGGCCCTTGTTTGCTCTTTAATCATTTTCCCATCGTTACACCAGAGGTTGTTTTGGGGCTGCTCTGTCTGCTAGACATTGAGGACTGAGCATTTATTACCCACCTGGCAGTAGACAGCCTGCAAGATCAATACACGCACCAGACATGCAGACAAGCGGTTTTGTTCAGAGCATCAACAAAAATTACTTTAAAATGATGCTAGCATGCAGCAATCCTTGCCCACAATGCAACTCCTGTGTGCTAGAGGAATAGCACAAATAAATCAAAATAAAGTAGTGATAAGTAACAAGAGGAGTCTGAAGCAATAGCTCTTGATTCAGCTTTGCCATACTGAATAAAAACTAGCAGCTCCTTCTGCTTCACTGAAAGCTTCCTCCACCATCCCCCTCCTCACCATTAGACATATTCATAAGCACATATAATGACAACAGCTGTGGTTGCGTCTGTACTATTCAGTATTTCCATGGATGTTCAACCACACTGTTCTGGCACAAAAAGTCTATTATCTATGCGGCAAACATACTGCCATCACCAGCCAAGGAGTTCATCCACACTGCAGACACTGTCATCAGCACTTTTGGGTTCTCCAATCATTATATATATACATATATATACACACATACAAAATATATTACTTGCCATGCAAACTAAAACATGATTATACTTAATTTTAGTAAGTACAAGGCCCATTCGCAATACCACATAGTCTGAGATGGGTTTCAACTCATGTCCCTTAGGATTCAATTTACCTAGAACAGCTTTTTCCAGTGCTCTTGACACAACACGTGAAAAAGACAGAAAGTAAGGCTAGTTACTGGAAAAATATGTTGAAGAAGCTCAGGAGTTATAAATGGAGGCACTAACTCAAAACAACATACCTCTCTATACTGCTCAGCACTTGAACACAGCTCTATGCTGTGGGGAAGACCAGTCTTTGAATCTGGGTCAGACAATGTCACGAACAACAGATGCCAACATAGCATCGAAGAGCAGTTAAAGTGAACACAGTTAAAGTGAACACACGTTCATCAGCATCACCAAACAAAAGATCAAAAAACTATGGCTAGGATTGAGATAGCTGATTAAACAGCTCAACTGGAGTACGTAGACTATGTGTCCAAGCTGCCATTGTAACCAAAGCTGGCTTGGTTCAGACACGCAGAGGAAGATGCCTTCTGCCATTTGAGATCCCCTAAGAGACAGAAAGAGTAAGCACAGAAAAAGTTGAGGTACTGAGCCAGGCAACGCAAAGAAAAGTGATTCTAATGTAGTACATGAGGGAGGAGAAGCCTGTCGTTTGGCTGGGGGGGAAGCACCTGGGCAGACAGAAAAAGGACGGACAGATCCCACACCCTGGCATCACATGTCAGTGCCTATGTCAAGCTTGCGGACATTGGCAGCCACACACCGCTTCATGACACGCTATGCAGAAGACACTGAGCAAAATTATAAAAAGACATTTGTCTTTCAATCAGTCATTGAAAGAAAACGGCAGGCACTGGCCGTTACTTAGTACCTCCCTGTCGAGAAGTTCCTGCGGCTATTGCGCTTAAATAAAGGAGCCCTTGTTAGGGCCGCACAATATCAGCACTATACCAGCTTACAAAAAAGCATGCTGAAGGACTTTGTATTTACTACAGGGTTTTACTATCTCTTGGAAAATGAGTACAGATGTGTGTTGGCACTCCTTGCCCAGAACTACTTGCCTGTGTCTGTCAAAGGGCTTCTCAGGCAGCGAATACGAGCACATGAGCTGCGGTCGAAGCCCCCTTGATCCAAACTGTAAACTTGCTGCTTAGCCCACACTGCCGAGCTACAGGGTCAGGCTACCTGAAACTGTGTTAAATGTATTAGTTAAATGATTTACACTGAAAGAACAGGAAAACAGTGTTTCTGCTACCTTGTGGTCTGGATTGGTGCCCAGGTTCACCCCCAACAGCAAATCTCTCAGCCTGCTCTCAGAGGGTGGCAAACAAACAAACCCAGATGGATGCCACCACACTTCTGGTATTAATATGTTCCTGTATTTACTTGGCAAGAGAGGGAATAAAAAATACTGAAAGATACATGCAAAGAACTCACTAAACACAACTCAACCGAGCAATACAGAATTCCTGAGCAGTAAGTAGGCAGTGGGTTCACATCTTTGCTCTCAATGACAGTATTGTTTCTCAGGCTCCTTCTACAGTACTCAAGCACAGATTAGCATCAAGCCAGAAAAGTATTTAACCTTTGGAATTTTAGAAGGAATTTTGGCCAAAAGACAACATTCTGCATATACATTTATGTGGAAATCAATATATCAACAGGACAAATAAATCACAAGATATTTCACAATGACGGGAGATAACAAGAAGAAAGATAATGCTATAAGGGAAACTGCAGACAAGTAAAAGATCAAAGCCAAATTGAAAGAAAAGAGCCATGAGAAAGCAACACCCAAGTAAGCACTCCACAGACAAAAGAATTTTAAAAGGTGGAACAGAGGGGAGCAAAATAGGAGGACATCGAGTGATAAGAAGCAAACCCACCAAGTCAAGTGAATCCACGGTATCTCAAGTTGAGCACACAAGAGATTAGAACATCTGGAAATTTTGGACACTATGAATCTTTCTCTTTTTCTTTTCTTTGAAGAAAATATTACGCCTCTGATTCTTTGTTCTGCCAAACCGCCTTTGCATTAGTTCAGGGGTATTTGCATTTTCATCAAGCTCACCTGAGAAAGAACAGATTCTATTTATGAGGAGCAAAATTTCAAATCTAGACAAAAGGAACTTGTCAAGAAACAGAAATTATAATAGTAAATTTTTAATAGCTACAAAAAATCATGTAACCTACCTATAACTTATGCATGATATGAAACTAGCCATGATGAGAATGTTTAGAACAGAAATGAAACCATGCTAACCTTTACCCAAAGCTTTCATCAAATTTACCTTTGTATTTGTATTCTAATTGACAGAAAAATATTTTGGCTGCTCGTTTTAATTGTTTTGTATTTATGTGCTCCAGAATTCATGAGTGAGAAGTATGATCTAAGACATGGGTTTTTTCCAACAATGCCACCAGGAATGCACTACTTGAATACTTACGAAAGTTTCTCACTGGAAAATGTGCACAGCAAAGCTATCACATAAGATGAAAGCCAATTCAAGTCTAAAATACCTTCATAATGCATCTATCATGTATGCATTTATCTAGGAGCTACATGTCTTTAAGTTCCCATTATAGCCAACAGAACTCTTAATCATTATAGTCAATGGAGCCAAAAGAGCAATTCATTCAGAATAGAAAGATCTCAAAGACATACATTTCCTAGGAGATTCAGGAAACCTAGAACACACTACTTTGTGAGTAGGAGAACTGTTAAGTGTCCTGGTGGAACTAAAGACTTCAGCATGACATTATGCATCACCAGCACCAGAGACTCCACAAGTGAGTGAGACATTTTAAGTGACCCGACAAAAGAAAAATCTTGCACCTGAAAATAAAGACTCCTCCTAAATGCTAAAAACAGTCACTGAACAGATATCTGAGGGGAAAAAGGTTTCCATATATCTCTCATCCTGATTTTATTTCACTCTTTATGTTACCCAAGAGCAACCAGATCTACACAAAATCTTATAAGCCATTAGACTTGGAAAAAAACAACATTTGCAGAAACAACCTTTGTTCTCTTTGGCTTACATGCCAAAGCATTACATCACAGAAAAACAGCTTCTCTGATATTTCAAATTGTTTGAATCATTCCAAACTGTAGTAAGGGATGACTTAGGAAAAAAAAAGTAACTGCCGCTCCCTTCTATGTTCCACCAGGGCAGAGGCTCTTGCCTCAGCAACACAACAAATTGTCCCAATCACAGGGAAAGAAATATGAAGAAGGTAATCCAGACCTGACTCCCTACCACACTACAAATTAAAAAAAAAACTTGAAAAATAGTATAAGCACAGAATTTGAAATAGGATCAGAAATCTCTAAAGTCTTAACTTTACATTCATCTTTAAAGAGCCAGTTCCATAAGATACTCTTCTCTCACAATTTTAATTCAAAATACTAATGCTACTACTTATCCCAGTGGAAAATATGAAATGGAACAAAAGATATTCACCCCTCATGTCATGTGAGCTAAATCCCAAGGACATTGTTGAGCAAAGCAATGAATGCTGCCTTGCTTTAAGCAAGTAGATGTATATATATCCAAACAAAAAATATGTTTCCCCAAAGGTTCTCTAAGGAATAAAGATGGCATTGATAATCATAGTGGTAGCGAAGGTTAAGATGTCACTTAACTGCCCAAAATCTGTCTTGTTAACTATAAAATAAATTCTGTATTTCTACATTAAGATGGAACGTGTGTTCTATATTCCTATAAAAAGTACAAAGCAGGAACTCTGGGATATTCTATTTGACAAAAAAAAAAAAATAACCAAAACAAACAAACAACCCCCCCTTCAAAAAAACCACAAAAAACTTGAAATTAGGAGTGATAGAATCTAGAAATGCATATTTGGCTGAAAAATTCGTTTTCTTTTCA
Organism: Heliornis fulica; assembly: GCA_013399135.1. NCBI lineage: Eukaryota > Metazoa > Chordata > Aves > Gruiformes > Heliornithidae > Heliornis > Heliornis fulica. The sequence goes on from VXBZ01005429.1 coordinate 27,859, forward strand.
AATGCATTTCTTTCCCAGAAAGTTAAAAATCACAATTCTAGTTCTTCTACAGGAACAGAAACCAGAACATAACAAAGATTTTTTTTTTTTTACTTAAAATATACAGTGTGATGGTTGGACCCTGGCTGAACGCCAGACTCACACCAAAGTCACTCTATCACTCCCCTCTTAGCTGGACAGGGGAGAAAATACATGTTGAGAGGCTTTGGAGTCGAGATAAGGACAGGGAGAGATCACTCTGCAATCAGCGTCACGGGCAAAACAGACTCAACACAGAAGAAAGGCAAGAAAATTCTCTCATTTATGACATTGCACTGCACACACAGAGACACCAGAGTCGGACAATAAGAAGTATAAACAGCTCTTAAAACACCCCCGCCCCCACACCAACCCCTCCCTTCTTTGCAGACTCCAATTTATTCATGATTTTCTCCTGCCCAAGATGACACAGAGGCAGAGGGGGGGAAATAGGGAATGGAGGTTTCAGTCTTCAGTCAGTTCCTCATGAGTTGTTCTACTTCTTGGAAGTGGGGGGCATTTCTCACACTCTTTCCCTGCACCAATGTGGGGTCACCCACGGGAGACAGTCCTCCACGACCTTCTCCACGTGAGTCCTCTCCCACGGGGCCTTGGCTCTTCACCAGCCGTCCCAGCATGGGTCACTGCTATAAACTCATAGAATGTCTCTCAGTCTCTCAGTCCCAGACTGCTGGCCCCAGTCTGGTCCCCCACAGAGTCACAAGCTCCCCCAGTAAACCTGCTCCAGATTGGTCCTCTGTCTCTCTGTCTCTTATCTCTCTCCATGGGCTGCAGGTATTGTCAGGGGCTTGCTCCAATGGAGGTCACAGATTCTTCCACATTCCTCCCCCTGCTCCATGGTGGGCTCCTGCCCAGCCCAAGTACCTCGCCACAGGCTATAAATGGGGTCTCTTCATACTCCATGGGCTTCAGGGGGACACCCGCTTCATCACGGTATTCACTACAGCCTGCAGGGGATCTCCCCTCAGTGCCTCCTCCCCTGTTTCACTGACCTTGGTGTCTGCAAAGTTTCTGACATCTTCTCACTCCCCTCTCCAGTGGCAAAATGCAGTAGTTTGCATTTTTCTCTCTCTAAAATGTGATTCCCAGAGGTGCTGTGACCGGCGCTGATTGGCCCGGCTGGCCTTGTCAGTAACAGGGTTTGGGAGTTTGGCCTTGGGAGCTCAGCTGGGATTTACTTTGTTGGACCTCAAAGAAGCTTCTAGCTGCTTCTTAAAGAAGCCACATTGCAAAACCACCACAATATACATCATAAAAAACAAACATGAGTTCTGACTCCTGTTTCCTACATCCCTTGTATTGATCATTCTAAATGAGGTTTATGGGCTCTGCAGGAGCCAAAGTCATAAATCTTTTAGTCAAAAGACAGAAACAGATCTTTCCTATAAAAAAATCCCAAATTTTCACTCCAAAGGGAAGGAAATTTTACTATGTGTAAGACAGAGTGGTGTTCACTGCTGAGAGGCAGGCAAGACAGTAACAAACACTGGTTGTAGAAACTGCCCATAGGGACAAGGAGGTGACTTGTGGGGACATGAAGGAGAAGCAGGAGCATCTCATCCAAGGAACACCTGAACTTGCTAAAACCCTCAGAAAGGCTACAGAAAATGCCAGGCATGGCAAGACCATCCCACCACTGTCAGAAACACCAGACTGAGGTATCTCAAAGTAAAGCTTTAAGCTTCTTCATTATTTGTCATGTTTCATGGTTCCTTGCTGAGCTAAGATGCATGGTACACCTCTCGCTGAGCTGATCCTTCTGCTCATGTTTCCAGTCACTTGAAACAGTGACTCGGTAGTGAGGGATGCTCGTGGATAAAGCATGTGAAACAAAATCCACCAGATTTTAAATATCTAAGTAAGGCTGAAACAACACTGCTAAATGTGATTTTTTTTTCCCTCTGAATCCCTCTGAGGTATCAACTTCAGTATACTATGGTCATTTAAGAAAACATACGTAACCACATCGGTAGTGGCAGAGGAGTTTCCCAATTGCAGAGAAGGAGCCTTGTGACTAAAACGTAATGGCTTAGTTAGACATGAAAGTAGCCTGGATCTGCTTCCTGGCAGGGGGTTCATTTTGAGGGAACAAGCTAATAGAAAAATAAATGGAAATGGAGATGATTGCTGGTGAGAAGAAACCTAGGAAGCAGCAATGCTAACAAAAAGATGGTGTAAGGGAGATAAAGCTGTATGAAAAATGCCTGAATATTGTGTGACATAAAAGCAATAAAGCAACAACACTCAGGGTTATTTTCCCAGAACCTGCCAAATCATATTAGAAACCTGCATCAAGTCTGAAAAATCAATCAGACAGAAGTTAAAAAAAAGCACCAGAATTAAGGTTATCTCTTCATTTTATCCTCTTCTTCCACATAAGACCCGAGGCCTTATTCAGTGCATGCTATCCAAATCCCAGACCGAGCAAAAATGAGATTTTCTGCTCAACATCCCTGTGGCTATCACCCTCAGTATTTCAGTGCTCCACAAATTTCCCTTTAAAGCCACAAAACCTCTGAGAAGGGAATCACTACTAGAGGTAATATTATCCTTAGCTCAAAAATAGGAATTTCAGACATACCATATGACTGACACACATCACTCTGAAAATCAGACAACTTGAGAGGACACCTTTCCTGGCCCTCAAGGAGCTCAGTGCCAGAGGAGACTTAGCCTCTGGTGCAGCACTGAGAGGGTACAGCCAGATTGCTGCAGTCTTGGGGCCACATCCTGCCCACCCACAGCCAGCAGCTGGGAGGCCCTGGCTGGATGGTATCTACACCATTCCAGGCTGGTCTCTCTGCAAGTCTTGGAAAGAGTTGGCTATTAGGGTACTAATGCACAAGCCCAGCAAAGAGTCAGAGGTTCCACATCCAAGCTTGCTCTATGACTGTCTTTTATTCATCAGTATGGAAATGGCCAAAAAAAGTAAAGTCGGTCTTTCTTTTGCCTCTTCAATTACACATCTGCAGGAAATTAATGCCTTCCTGATTAATTCACAAAGCAACATTAAAGTCTCTGATGAATAATTAGCAGTATTTGGGGGAAAGAGAAAAAAAGAAAGCATTTATTTCTGGTATCACATGCACAAATGTACAGAATTACAGAATCACAGAATGGTCTGGGTTGAAAAGGACCCCAAGGATCATCGAGTTCCAACTCCCCTGCCACTGGCAGGCCCACCAACCTCCAGGCCTGGATCCACACAAGGTTGCTCAAGGTCCCATCCAACCTGACCTTGAACACATCCAGGGCTGGAGCATCCACCACCTCTCTGGGCAGCCTGTTCCAGCACCTCACCACTCCCTCTGTGAAGAACTTCCCCTCCCAATATCTAAACTAAACCTTTCCTCCTCAAGCTTAAATCCATTCCCCCTTGTCCTACCACTATCTGCCCTTGTGAAAATCCAATTCCCCTCTGTTTATTTGATCCCTTTAAGTACCAGAAGGCTGCAATGAGGCCCCACTGCAACCTTCTCTTCTCCAGACTGAACAAGCCCAGCACCCTCAGCCTGTCCTCATAGGGGAAGTGCTCCAGCCTCCTGATCATCTTCGTGACCTCCTCTGAACCCTCCCCAACAGCTCCACATCTCTCTTGGAGGCCCCAGATCTGGTCGCAGTACTCCAGATGGGGCCTCTCAAGGGCAGAGTAGAGAGGAACAATCACCGCCCTGTCCCTGCTGACCACCCCTCTTCTGATGGAGCACAGGATACTGTTTGATGAGGTAGATGAGGTGCTTGGGGATATGGTTTAGGAGAGGACAGGAATGGTTGGACTCTATGATCTTAATGGTCTTTTCCAACCTGGTGATTCTGTGATTCTGTTTCTCTGACATCATGGCTTGACCTGCAGCCAGCCCTCTTCCGTCACACCGCATGAAGCACTGAACAGGAGGATGGGGATCTCCACAGCTCATCCCCCACCCTCACTCCACTTCCCCTCACCCTCCTTCGCGAATCACCTCTGCACGCTTCTGACACGCATGGAACGCGGCCTCACCCAACGGCTGCCGCTAGAGATTGTACAGGCGTCACCGCGCACACGCAACAGAGGCGAAACGGCGCGTCTCCCCGCGTGTCCTCACCGGGCGTCATCGATTTCCTAGATTATTTATTTATAAAAGCAAGCCAAGGGCGGGGGGTGGAGGGAAGTCGAGAGGGAATTTCAGGTAGTCGAAACACCCCGCAGTGGTCCCAGTCAGGCCGCGTATTAGCCGCGAATGACGTGAACGCTCACGAAAGGTCACGATGCAAAGAAGCGCCCGACCTAGGGCGGAGGCGTGCGGACAGCGGCGGTGGAGGGTGGGGGCGGGGGAGGAAAGCCGCGGTTCCCCCTTCCCCGCCCAACCCCGCCCCCTCCCTCAAAGGGCGTGGGAAAAAAAAAAAAAGAAAAAAATTAAACCTGCCGAAACCCGGGAGCGAACCAGGGACCTTTAGATCTTCAGTCTAACGCTCTCCCAACTGAGCTATTTCGGCTCCGCTGTAAGCTGTTCTCAGCAGTCCTAGTGAATCCTTCTGCTCTGCCCACCACTAACTGATGCTGGTGTCTTCGATGTTCCTGGATAAGGAAGATGCTCTGACCTAAATAAGTCAGACGTTCCTCGTCTGACGTTGCGGGGCGCCGTGAATAACGCGAGCGAATCACAGAATCATCAGGTTGAAAAAGACCATTAAAATCATCGAGTCCTACCGTACCTGTCCTCTCCTAAACCATATCCCCAAGCACCTCATCTACCCGTCTGTTAAATACACCCAGGGATGGTGACTCAACCACCTCCCTGGGCAGCCTCTTCCACAACCCAACAACTCTTTCACTGAAGAATTTCTTCCAGACATCTAATCTGAACCTGCCCTGGTGCAGTTTGCGGCCATTTCCCCTTGTCCTGTCACCTGTCACTTGGCGGAAGAGACCATCACCCACCTCTCTACAACCTCCTTTCAGGTAATTGTAGGCAGTGATGAGGTCTCCCCTCAGCCTCCTCTTCTCCAGACTAAACACCCCCAGCTTCCTCAGCTGCTCTTCATAAGATTTGCCCTCCAGCCCCTTCACCAGCCTGGTTGCCTTTCTCTGAACACATTCCAGGACCTTGACGCCCTTCTTGTAGTGTGGGGCCAAGAATTGATGGTAGATTTTTGCAAATAGCAGTGTGCCTCGACACAAAGACTTATGCAGCAGTAGAGAATCACTTGGGTTAGAAGAAACCTTTAAGATGTTTGAGTCAAACCACAGCCTAACCCTGCCTAGTCCACTTTGAGATCATGTCATTCAGAACATCATCTATCCACCGTAACACAAACCCATAAGTCTACATGCAGTTAACATGCATGAAGGTGCTTTGGCTGCAGCCCTCTGGTTTATTTGGGGGTAAGAAGAACTAAAATACCATGTGGGGTTCAGAAGACGTAAACAGGTGGTGGTTTTGCTTCAGCTTTCAGGGACTTGGTTTTGAAAAAGCTGATGGACCGCAGCTAGACATGAACGGAAAGGGCACCTTGAGCCTCATCCCTCCACAGCCTGGTTCAGAGGTGCGCTGGTTCAGAGGTGCAGGGAGCTTCTCCGAAGCTCCCTG
>VXBZ01005429.1:33509-51638 GCA_013399135.1 Heliornis fulica
ATAAACCACAACTCCTGGCTCAGCACAGCTATAAGGAAACCCATTTTATTCTCACAGTGGGGGTTTGGCATTTATTTCAACAGGCAACTGCTACCACACTCCTGTGGCTTTGCAAGATCATGCCTTGCTTTTCACTCTGCTGGAAGGGGGGGGGGAAGAAAAAAGGAAGAAAAGGGGAAAAAAAAGGAAAAAATAAGAACAGGAAAAAAGGAAAACAAAAGGGCAAAAGGGGGGGTAAGAGGGGAAAAGGGAGGGAAGGGGGGGAAAGAGGGGAAGGGAAAAAAGGGACAGAAAGAAATGGAAAAGGAGGATTAAAGGGGGAGGAGAAAGAAAAAAAGGGGAAAACAGGAGAAGAGGAAACAAGGAAAGGAGGAAACAAGGAAAGGGGGCAGGGGGGAGGAAGGGATAAAGCAGCCAAACCCAGCTCTCTTACTTCTACAATAACAAATTCTTCCAAAATAACAAATCTCTCCTTTTTCAAACATGAGAGACGCAGCATTTTCCCAAGGAAACACTGTTAATATTTGGTGACATACACCCCCATCTTTTTCCCCTTTATTTTCAGAGTTTATTTTTCCTCTCAAGTTATCCTGTTTTTGGAAAGATTTCTGTGAGCAACTGTTGTTCTCCAGGAGCTGATGTTGTTTCAGAAGTCAAAGACATAGTTCGAGAAATCAAAAGTCTGAGGATGAGACTGCCAGTTGAGTGACTGAAAACAAAAAAATCTTCAACAAAAAATTGCAGTTAAGGAAAAGTTCAAACACAAACCAAACCCCAAACCCCACACATTGCACTAAAGAGATGTGCTAACAACATACGGATACAAAATTTCATATTCTCATGATTTTCCACTGCCACTGGCAATGATTGTTTTGCTGAGAAGTGATGAATGTAATCTCTTAATGAGCATGTCTCCTACTGAGGCAGCTAACATAATCTTGTGATCCTTGGTGCAGATAAACTCCAGATGTGGGATGACATGTGTAGAAGTCAAAACGCTATTTAGAGCTTTCATACATAACCACAAAAATCAAAGATACTATAGATGGATGGATTGTTCTGATTTTTTTTTAAAAACCTTTGTTTTGCCAGATAAAATAGAAAAGGCAATGGAAAAAATAATTTTCAAAAAACCTTAATGGTAACATAAACCAAAATTGAACAAAAAAATTATTCAGTCTCAGATATATTTAATGAAACAGCCACTTAAAAAAAATATGCAAGTCCCTCCTACTGAAAAATATAAACATATCAGCATTTCATAGCTATTTAAAAGAGCATAAGAACATGGTTTTAGGAAAGGAGAGCATTTCGATTCCAGCCAAAGATATTCACAACTTTCTCCTAGTAGGAAAGTAAATTTGTGCTAATTTGACCTGTGGTGATTTTGCAGTGTGGCTTCTTTAAGAAGCAGCTAGAAGCTTCTTTGAGGTCCAACAAAGTAAATCCCAGCTGGGCTCCCAAGGCCAAACTCCCAAACCCTGTTACTGACAAGGCCGGCCGGGCCAATCAGCACCGGTCACAGCACCTCTGGGAATCACATTTTAGAGAGAGAAAAATGCAAACTACTGCATTTTGCCACTGGAGAGGGGAGTGAGAAGATGTCAGAAACTTTGCAGACACCAAGGTCAGTGAAACAGGGGAGGAGGCACTGAGGGGAGATCCCCTGCAGGCTGTAGTGAATACCGTGATGAAGCGGGTGTCCCCCTGAAGCCCATGGAGTATGAAGAGACCCCATTTATAGCCTGTGGCGAGGTACTTGGGCTGGGCAGGAGCCCACCATGGAGCAGGGGGAGGAATGTGGAAGAATCTGTGACCTCCATTGGAGCAAGCCCCTGACAGAACCTGCAGCCCATGGAGAGAGATAAGAGGCAGAAAGCAAGAGACAGAGGACCAATCTGGAGCAGGTTTGCTGGGGGTGCTTGTGACTCTGTGGGGGACCAGACTGGGGCCAGTAGTCTGGGACTGAGAGACTGAGAGACATTTTATGAGTTTATAGCAGTGACCCATGCTGGGACAGCTGGTGAAGAGCTAAGGCCCCGTGGGAGAGGACTCACATGGAGAAGCTCGTGGAGGACTGTCTCCCATGGGTGGGATCCTACATTGGCACAGGGAAAGAGTGTGAGAAATGCACAGACTCCCCCCTCCAAGAAGGAGAACTGACCGAAGACTGAAGCCTTCATTCCCTATTTCCCTCCTTTCTCCTCTGCGCCATCCTGTGGAGGAGTTAGCTTCTAATTTCTGAGACATGAGGAGCCACAGAGGTTTCCAAGTATATCACAGCATCCTAGTCAAGGCTGCTGCAGCTCTGCCCAGGGGCAACAGAAGGGGCTGGGGCCATGTCAAGCACAGAAGCTGAACTGATAAAAACAGTAAATTTCCCTTCTATCTCTGCCATGTCAAAGCCAAAAAATTAAGACAATTCTTCCTGTATACCGAGAAAAATAACAAATAACCCACCACCACCTACTTTTTCAACGCATTTACTTAAGAGAAACCAGTGACACTGTAACTTTTATTGTAAAATCAACTTTGAAAACAGTTCATTGACATACTTCTAGAATTGAAGCTTCCTCTCAAATGTTACTCAAATATTGTTTCATATTTAAAATGTCAGAAAAAAAAATAACGCAAACTCTGCACTGAATAAGGAAAATAGTTTTTTTCTTCATAAATAGCCTTCATATCACAGAAAAGGACATCACTGGAATGTTAACTGTTACAGCGTTTCAAGGTTATAACTACAGTTAAGAAAAGGAAGCTGACAGGTAAGAAACAATAATACAATAAAAGATGACATCTAAGACAGCAAAGTTTAAGAAAACGCTTCTGGAAATCTCAACAGGAACACTTATTACTTTTTGGCACCCTTTCCCCCACCATCCCTTAAAAAAAAAAAAATTTATAGATTATGTAACAGTTTAATGAGTCACCTGCAGAAGGTAATACTGCACTAATGGAGAAAAGGACTGAATGAGATGGATACTGAATATAGCTTTTATCAACCGATTTATACTCTCCAGAAAATAAAGCATTTTGCACCTTCATTAAAAATAAAACACAAGCTCTTTAAAGTGACAAAAATAATACATTACATTGTAAAAACAGACTAATACAGATGAATGATTCAAGAACTAAAACTTGAGTGTAAGTCCCAAAAAGCTGTAATCACAATCAATTATTCTAAATTACTAAGGCAGATTTGACATATCAGTTACACTAATTTATAACATTATAAATATTTCTCACCCTGTACAGTTCTTAAAAAAAAAATCAATACTGAGTGAGAATATAGTATTGCACCAGAAGCTGAAATGAACAGGTTCAACTTATAAAGTGCTGAAACCCTTCCAAAGACGTGCTGCACTGTAGCCCTGTATTCCTCACTGTTCACTTATCTTGAATACGTTAGAAGTCCGGCACAGACACTGGATTGCAGGCTTTGAAGAAAAGACTATATGAGGTAGAACAAACTCCTTCAGGTTCCCCATTACCCTATGGTCCACTGATCTGTGCAAACGGCTCTGTCACAGGAAAGGGCTCCAAAGCTTTCTCCGAGTTTTTCCAGTTGTGAAAGTTTTCTTTGTACCATTCAACTAGTAGGAAGAGAATATTGATTAGTCAAGTTGACCAGACATAACAGGGAAATTCAAATATTCCTCAGATACCGTAAGACTACCGACTTGCTAATAGTTCATTATGCAAAAACAACCTATATTGTAAGATTTAGTTTAGATTGTATAGATTCTTTATGCAGACTAATTTTAGCACTATATCTAAATCATTCTAGTACCTGATTGCTACTTACTTGATTCGTTTTAAAAAAAAAAACAACAGGTAAAATCACCACTTAAACAGCATCCGGTCTTGGGTAAAATTAAACTGTTAAATCAATTTCCTTTAGCTTCTCATCAACTAACCCACATACCCATTTTACCCCCCTGCCCCTCCTCCCATTACTTTTAAATCAATTAGTGTAGATGCAGCACTCCTACTTGTTTTCTTTATTCCTTCCTTCCAAGGCACTTTAGGTCTCCATCCCAAGCTGTGCATTTTCTCTGAATTCATTGGATATCTCAGGTCATTGGTAGGTCTGATGAAATATAAAATGCACATGAAAAGCAATTTTAATAGACATTTTCCTTAATTAGAGATGCAGTGCCTCACACTGCCTTCAAACCAACATTAGGTATGTTCCAATTCTGAAAATCCCCATCAACAGGAACAGATTATATTGCCTTCAAAAAACACACAGCAGTGGAGTGCAGCTCACCAATACAATTCAGTATGTACAGTCAACTATTTGAAACTGACTAGAACAAATATGAATTAATGTCTTACTGGCACAAAATTGTATGCAAAACTCTAATCACTGACAACACCACTGTGCAAATCAGCACATGTGCAACTCTTCAAACAGTCGCTACTCAAGACAGCATCCTCCAACATCAGCACTCGGAGCTTTCACCTTGAAAGGCCACAACTTTTCATTCATGGACTTCAGCTCAGAAACACAGAGATTTCTGAGGCATTGTCATTACAGTGCTTCGTTAGCTGCATAAACACTGTAATACAGAGCATGCACTCATAGGCTGCACTTTTCCACACAGAAATAGATTCCCTATATTTAAGCACGGCACAAGTTTTCAGTCTCACTGGCATGCACACACTGAATAATTAAGCTACACACGCAGACAAAACCCAGCTACTTATCACCACTACCAAAACATGCTCATCTCAAGCAGAAGCAGAACTAATTTTTACATGGAAAGCAAACCCCATGACCAAAGTCACCCACTATAAAATTAAATACACATGAAGAAACATCTCAATCTGAATTACACTGATCTCAATCTGAATTACCAACTGATCCCTCACACCACATGAGCCAAAGGCAATTTGATCAAAGCTCTGTGATATACTGAGATAGGATTCTGAAGAACACTTCCTTTTAAAAACAAAAAACCCTATGTTTAAAGACACTTCAGTTGTCATGATAACAATCCAAATGTGAACAGAAAGTGAGAATTCTAAGGCCACAATAATACCTAGCTGCTATCAGCAGATGACATCATTTCTAATCACTCTGGAGAAAGAGAGTGATATCTAAAGTAAGCAGAGGCTCACTGTTGCCACAGAAAATAGAGAGATAAAAGAACAGAGCCAAACCAAGCCGAAAACTAGGGACAGAAACACACAGCAAAAACGTATTTATAGAATTTATCCATTTTGCCCCTGCTCTATCTTTTGCACCTCAGAGCTTTACAACTACTTTTGATATAGCCCTTTCAGCTTAAGATAGGTATCAAAAATAACACTGAACAGACGCATACTTCTGCCTGTGGAGAGTGGGTCAGTACCTATAAAGCACATCTAAGCCTGAACTAGTCACATTAGTGTCAAAACACTAAAGCTAAATGAGGGGCGATGGGATTCACCTCACTCAAGTGATGCCAAATACAAAGTACTGAATAAACTACTGAAACCACTCTTAAGATTTAGCCAATGTGTAAAGTCTGTCCCTTTCCTAGAGCATACTTCAGAAGTGAAAAGTCTGATGAAAGTTTAGAGACAGTCAAATACACTAACAGGCAGGGAAAAAAAAATTAAAAAGGAGAAGAAAACCAGGTCTCACTCTCACTCCCTCAAAAGCTTTCCCTTCTGCAAAGCAGAAACACTTCCACAAATGCGTATTTATCAAGAGACCCTGAAGCTTACAGGATAAAGCCAACCTGCATGTCCTTTGCTATTTTCTTACCTGTCTTTGACATAATCCATCCAGTGCTCCATTTCAGATTCTGAACTGGTCTTCTTTATCTGTCAAGAAGAGAAACAAAAATCACCCCTACAAATCTTGCAATTTTAAAATAGATTTTAATACATTTTAAAATAGACTTAAGAAGATTTAAGTTTGTTTAAAAAAAAAAACACAAACAGCAATGCTATTTTGTCTGAAATGAGTTTACAAACTACTGAAATTCTCAAAACCATCTAGAACAACGCCAATACCTCTCCTTCATCTGAGCATTGTCTAACCATTCACAACCAAACTGACATATTTTAATAGTGCAGCATTCTCTGACCAAAACTGAAGCAAGCCAGCATGAAAAAAACCCTACCAAATGGCATTTATTCATTATGCCAATTACATCCCATCCAGGATAACACAACACACAACAGCCTGTACTGTAATCCCACACAATAAAGCTGCCACAGAAAGGGTAAGTACATTGTTCTGCTAAAAACCAAGACCCACCACAAGCCCAAGTTCTTAAATGCAATGTCTGGAAAACAAAAACATCGTAACTGTGTACTCACTAAATGGATTAACTCCTTTGCAAGCTGGGTAATGGACATCTCAAAGTTAGTCCCAATGTTGTAAATTTCACCTGGCTTCCCCTCCTTCAGAACAGTAAGGAATGCCTCTACCACATCCGCTGCATAAAGGAAATTCCTTCTTTGAAGTCCAGAGCCATGAATGCAGCTTAAAATCAGGGAAAAGCAAGATTTTTTTTTAATTTTTAAACAGAAACAATCAATTTATTAGGCTGTTGTTTAAGCAGTTTTGCTACTAGCCATTACCTGAAGGTACTTTAGGTAGCTGACATGCAAACAATCCTTCAATTTATGGAAATTCTATTATTAAAATCAATGATTGAAAACTTATAAATGAAATTACCATTTTACAAGATATAACACATATTTCAACTGTAATTACAGTTTTATAGCACAAATACAATAACAAAAAAAAGCATATCACATACCATTTTCTGTTCTGTTGCAGTAAAGATATAAACTTTGGAATAACCTACAGAATTGAACAACAATTAAAAAAATTACTCTGCTGTTTTAGAAGCTGTTACTCTGCAAAAAACACAGGACTTCACGAGTATCATTATGTATTTTAATAAAATCCTTTAAATACATTTAAGTTTCTCAAGTCTAATCAAAGAATGCAGCAAGCTTAGAAATTGTGAGGACTTAGTTTGACATTTTGTGGTGTGTTCAGGCTTTTTGTTGGGTTGGGTTTTTTTAAAATTTTTAAAGGTAGATGCCTCTAAAGCATCTAAAGCTTTGCTAAGGTTATCTTTCTGGACCACCATTACAAATTAGAAGTTACAAATGCTACATTTTTACAAAAGAAAACTATTCTGTTGCTTTTCACCCATTAGACTGTCTAGGGGTGACTGCTGCAAACAGTTTAGAACATGGTTTAAACATGCAGCAAGTTGCAGTAAATCTATAATCAGAAAGTACAAGTGATTAAAACAGTTAAATCCAGAAGAGAACCAAAAGGGAATTTTAAGACTAGTAAAACATGGAACAAGTGAGAGCTGCTAGCTTGCAGCATAAAGATTTACAACATTATGTTCAGCTAAAGCTTAGATCCATTGATAGTGTCCCAGAAACTTCAGAACACTTGGCATTGCTATTAGTTTTTAACTGAAGCCAGCAGAAAGCTATTCCAATTCTTAGAGTTTTGTGAACTTACTAAACATAAGATCAGACATACTACATGAAACTAAAGAACCATCTAGCCTAGTACTGTGTACTCAGCAGTAAATAAAAGTGGATTCTTGAGGAATAAATACTATACACATACGTATGTTTTTATATGTAACTAAATACTGATATACCCCTGAATATATTCCCAATGTCACACAACCACATGGCATTTCCCAGGCCATGGATCAGTGAGAAACATACTTTAGAATACGCTGCTTATCTGCTTGTAACATAGGGAAAAATTAAAAAATACTAAATAAAATCCCAACACATAAAAAGAATTCAAATTAAAAAGTATCTTGCCAGATCTGCAAGGTAAAGCTTTGTTTCCCACACGCTCCAAACTCCAGAGAGTACATATGATTATTGCTATAATTCCATCAGTGTATTTCCATTCACTAGCACATCAGATCTTGGTATTGCCTGCAAAGGCAACTCCTTCTCACTAATAACCATTTTAAATAGTTAATCCACAAGGTATGTACAGGCACATGCAAAGCACAAGTTGCGTTGTGTTACTTCTCGACACATATCTGACTGCAATAGCTTCACCTTATCTATTTTCTGCACAGGCTGGAATATGCCTTTCTGTACCAGACATACTGATCTCTTAGGATTTATATTTTTAATGTTTACCTTAGCTATTAAACATTCCTAACTCCAGCACATGACATGGAAGCTAATGTAATTTGTAGGGGAACCCTGCCAGACACAGAGCAGCTAAAAACACTTTGATAAACAGAAAAATTACAACACAAAGTCACACAATCACAGAACATTAGGAGTTGGAAGGGACCTCAAAGGATCATCTAGTCCAACATCCCTCCCTGAGCAGGATCACCTAGATTAGATCACATAGGAATGCATCCAGATTGGTCTTGAATGTCTCCAGAGAAGGAGACTCCACAACCTCTCTGGGCAGCCTGTTCCAGTGATCTGTCACCATAACGTTGAAATAGTTTATTCTTATGTTCACATGGAACTTCCTAAGCTCCAAGCTGGACCCACTGACCCTTGTCCTATCACTGGTCATCACTGAGAAGACGTCATTGTTGTAAAATTTGTGTAGATAACTAGAAATCTAACTCATGTTTTACTGACAACCAAAATGTGTTCATTGTGTGGATGGTAAGTCATGCTAGCATAAGATCAACATACACAATCGCATGGAAAAGTGGACAAATTATCCTTGCAAGACAGTGCTTTTTTCAAGTCATTCCATTCCTATGAGAAAAAAAACTAACGCCACTGCAACCCTGAACTATTGTACACTGAAGTTCAGGGTAAAGCATAGGTATACAACTTACTTTTTCTGGATACTGATGTGGTCCATAAACATTACTGCTCCGTGTGATAACAACTGGAAACTTAAAAAGCATTAAAAAAGCATTAAACAAGCATGTTTAATGCTGATTACATTAGAAATTATATACCAGTCAAAATCTGTAGGCTTCTTGCTCATCAACACATCAACTGACACAACCACAGAGCTTATTCAAAAATCTGCGAGCCCTTACAAAAGCTAAGTGTACATCTGCCAAATAGGCAAGGGCCCCCAGCCTTTTCAGTCTGTTAAAAGCACCAAGAGTGACAAACACTTGCAACCTCTCAGGCTTGCTACAGAACCACCACAGGACATTACATATGTGTATCTGATGTAACTGAACACTGGCTTATTACTTCTTATGCCAAAAAGATGTTTCATAGTTGTTAACATCTTATTCAAGTCAACTTTATGTCAAAAGCAACAGAAGACTAGAGTATTAGAATTTTAAAATATTTTTGCTTAAACAAATCTGAGTAATGGGGGCAATTCTTTCTTTTTTCTTTCATGATAAGCCCAGTGTTAATAAGACTGGAACTTTGCATATTCTACAACTGTATAACAGATTTTCTTCAGGCTCGACAGTGTCGTATTTTTTTTTTAATTGCAAGTATTTTCTTTGACCACTTCATCAAAGAACATTTTTCGACATACAGCTCAGACCTAAAAAAAACAAAAATTAAAATAAATTGACCTTTCTCCACTGTCTTGCAATGTATCTCCACCAATAAGTGGTGGACATCCTCCAACAAATCCAACTAGCACAACTAGCTGTCAGAAAAGAGGTGGCGCTTGTGGACTAGTACTGATTTTTCTCTCATAAAGCAATACAGAAACTTAAGTAGGCTTCAGAGATTTTTATGCCTGCACAACTTACTTGGTACCTTTCCCAGTAAGACTGAACAAAACATTCTGCAGCTGCTTTAGAGGAGGCATAGGGATTTGTTGGACGTTTTGGTGAAGATTCATCAAATTCCTAAAATTAAAAGAAAAATTTGCATTATTCAATTTCTTCTACCCAGATTAAGACTTAAATTACCAAAGCTGCAGCTGGAACCAAAATAATCACTAAATATCCAAGCACACCTGTCTGAGAAAGTCACCCTTCGACTTACAGCAGAGCAGTAACAAAAGGCAGTCTATTATCAAACACAGGAGGCAGCCATAATACTAGCAGCAATATTTTTATACTTGTACCAGAGTACTTCACAGTAGCAGGTCCACAGATTTTTATCTTGTAAAATAATCACTGTTGCCACAGGGAGGTTCAACCCTTTTCGGGACCATACTGCCTGAGAGTGCCACTGCACCCAGCTAGCAAATTGACTAATCAGTTCTAAATGAGAGGAGTTCATTCTCCTTTTTCTGTAAAAGTTATCTCTGTAAGAAAAGTAAAGTTTCTACCCAGAACCCTCCAAAGCAAGGCTTCAACAACTCTGACTTGTTCCAGAACAGGTAGCTTCATGGCTACCCTGCCACTTCTCACTTGGAGAAAAAAAAAACAAAACACATAAAAAAAAAAAAAAAACACAAAAAAAAAAAAAAACACAAAAAAAAAACCACAAAAAACACCAAAAAACCCCCCACAAACCCAAAACACAAAAGATAGACAATAATGAACCAAAAAATTCTTCAAGAACTTCAACTATGATTGACAAGAGAAAAAAAAAAAGAAAAAGAAAAAACCCCACACACAAAAACAAAACAAAAAAATCCCAATTAAACTGAACTACCCTTTTCAAGACCCAGAGGCAGAAAGATTACTTCAAGTTGTCTCAGCCAAACCACTTGTCTACATGCAGGAAAAGAACATCCTTGGCTATCACAGAAGTCTACAGATCAAAGTCACATTGAAGGAACTGATAAAGACATTGCACCAATGAGAAAGCACATGTTACTTTTTCTGAAATACATTAATATTTTCATAGATTATGGCATATGACTTCTCAGCCATTATTGCTGCCTTTAGAAAGAACAGTACGCAGAATTTGTCTTTTTACTGACCCAAATCATGTATCCTCCATTAAGGTCAGCCATAAATTTGCAAGAATCAAAAAGATTTCCACAGTCAAGGCAGACAGAGGGGGGCAATAATACAGAGGAAAAAAAATCAGGACAATTTTGATACTTAGCTTCTAGAAACAACCAGTGCTTGTTTACAAGTGCCAGTATTGCCAGAAATAGTTCAGAAGTCATACCTTTACAGAGACCAAGGAAAGTTAGACTCATTTTGTTTTCACTATTAAAAGCAAGTAAAAGTAGAAAAATCCTCATGGACTTTCAAACTCGCCTCATCAGTGCTACCTCCGTATACTTCATCTGTACTGACATAGACAAACTTCTCCACATTGGCCTCATGTGCAGCAGCAACCAGCACATTAGTGCCATAAACATTCACATAGGTGAATTCCAGGGCATGCCAAAATGAAAGATCTAAAAAAAAAAAAAATAATTCCAGATAATTCTGATTAAATTTGGGCAATGTACAGCTTCCTACTGAACCATATAGAGGATGCAGTATAGACTGGGACTTTATTACTAGTTCTTTGATTGCCAGCAAAGCCATTATTAGATGAAGACACTTTCTATGCTAATTTGAAGACAAAATCCTTGCTCTCACCACAAGGCCAGAATCAGGATGAAAGCTTGCTGACTATGGACGGTGCCATTTGAAACGGCATTATTTCTTAGTTATTAAGTAGCAGCACAACCATTTCCCCTCTCCCCTAGGAAGGGCCAAGCTCAGTAACACACCAAAGATAGCTGTAAAATGTTGTGATTCATATGTATTATTACTGTTTGTTAAATAGCACCTGGTTTAATTCGTACAACTGTCCCACTGACCTGATGACTTTCGACATACCCAGCCTGACAATCTCGAGAAATATTTTCCTGAAGAGTTCTTGGAGGATTTCTTCTCGTGATGAAAGGAGTACAATAGGGATAGTTCTCACAAATGATGTTACTGACAAGTAGTAATCTGAAATAGGTACTTTTCAATGTAATTCATTCTCTCTCTTCAGAATCCAGGCCGGATTCTGAACAGAGCTATGCCTAATCCTTTAGCTTCCATACTATGCTTTTTCCTTAAAGGGTTGACCCAATCAAATAAAAACTTAAGATGAGCTTTTTTTCCATTATTTTCATGACTCCACCAGCACAAGTCAGTTATATGTGTGTCTAAATGGAACATTAGAGTGTAATTTAAAAAGGAATGACCATTTACACAGTCAAAACAAGCATTTCTTTAATTCAGGCTGTGAACCCCTATAAGTGAAAAAGGCCACTAGACCTTGAACACAAACTGTATCCTCTTTTTATGTGAGGGGAAAAAGACAAAAAAATAATACCAAACCATGCGACAATGCTTACCTACATGTGTTTGAGCTGCAAAATGAAGGACGATATCGATTTTCTCAGTTTCAAAGAGCTGTTTTATAAAATCAGGTTCACAAATATCTCCCTAAGCAGAAGAAAAACACCTCAAATTATTTTTGATAGAAAATAGTAAGTTTTCATTTATACCAAGCATCCCATAATACACCATTACAAAAGAAGCACAGGATAAAAGCAGCACTACCAATTCAGTTTTGGGCAATTTGTCAATGCCATATCTAAAAAAATAATGAGACGGAAGTGTCACACATTTTGAGAAACAGCCTCGATAACACTTATTTCGAGATTTCACGTTAAAAGCACCACTGCCCCCAAATATACACAACAGTATAGCGTGTAGCTTGAATGCTGAGGCTGAAGTGAAAAGCTACCGCGGCAAGAGTTACCAGAGCCTGGCTAACGGACAGTGACACCTTGTGGCATTATAAAAGGTGAAGAGGATTTACACTTCTTTCAGAATAGATGGTTGGGGACCTTGCAAGGATTTTCGAGTTTTGCTGTTTGCTCTGTTTGTTGGGGTTTTTAATGGATATATTCATAAAATAGTCAGGCATCCACACACAAGACATTATTTATTTGGCATAGAAGCAACAGAAACTTTTAAAGATAAATAAAAGCTTAGAAAAAGCTTTTGATATCTATCTGTTGGCTCAACTTAAAGATACTGCTTGAGAAGAAGGAGTGTCCTAGGGAAGACATCTTCTCTATTTTCAATAACAAGACAATTAACTAAATATAGCTGCACCTATGTTTTAAGAACACCGTCAAACCCACCCAGCAGTCAGAATGTGATATATTCAGAATATCTGAACAATAAATCAAAACCCATTACCCGTCTGAAGATAAGACTGTGGAAATGGTAAGCTAGTTGGTGAATTTTTAAAAAGGAAAGGCATATCTTCAGTGTTTCCATGAAACCCTGTTCCAAATCAACTATAAACTACACAGCAGCAAATCACAAATTCAGCCTGACATCTAGTGCTAACAGACAAGAAAAAGCACATCATGCACCACAGGGTATGACAAGCAGCAGTGTTTGAAAGCACAAAATCCAAGATGGCATCAGAGACACATGGAAAGGTTGAACGCAAGTCCATCTTGTCCATACCAACCATCCCTAAACCCACTCATCTCTATAATCGGGCTGTTACCAATTCTGTACCTTTATTATCAACTTCCAAAAGACTAGTTCGGGTAAGAGAACATACTTTGTCACAGACTTCCTGAGTGACATATGAAGCCTATTAATAATGTAAACAGATGAAGTAAATGCTGGTATGTCCGTTTGATCGTCATACACATTGGCTTGTCACATACTCACTCATTCTTGACAACAAGTAAGTAGAAGTAATTTCAACTTTACCATAAATTAAAGCAGTGGCTCCTAGTTTGGGGAGCTTTGGAGATGATATTACCTTGCTATGAAGGCATAAACATCAGTAAAAAGTCAAGTTTCCTAGAAGATAAAGCTGTATCACCTGGATGAACTTGTAGTTTTCTTTTCCAGAGATAATTTCAAGATTCTTCAAGCTTGCACAGTAGTTGAGCTAAAGAGAAATAGCCACACAGTATCACTAATCAGCCTTTGTAAAAACAAACAAGCTAATTCATATTCAACTCAATTACTAAAAAGTTTGAGAACAACGCTTTTCTTTCGCATGATGCTTAGTTGTTTCTTTTTTTCCCAAGTAATTATTTGCACTGGCACACAAATCCAAGCAGAAGCAGCAGCTGATTTTTATTTTTTTTTTTGCATAGGAACATGTGGATAGTCAAACAAAAAAAAAAGTAACAATAACCCACGTAAATTTCAATATGCTGTAGACTGCATTAAAATAATTTAAAACAGTTGTCCAAATCATGAAAGGAAAAAAGAAACTTACCTTATCTAGATTTATAATCAGGTAGTTTGGATAGCTTTTCACAAGAGACACAACTACATGTGAAGCACTACAGGACAGAAGAAAAACATACTTTATAATATGCGGCACAATTGTTACAATGCTTACAATATGTGGTACAATACAACAAAGAGATATCAGATTACAAGTTTAGCACTATCAAAAGGCAGTATCACGACAGAAGGAGAAATTCACTGATTGATTTTAAGATATGTTGACATTATACTATTAATAATGCCCTGTCCTGGTTGTGGCCAGGCCAGAGCTGACCTCCCCAAGCAGCCAGTCCAGGTAAGCTGAGTTGGCCGGGGCTGTTTCCACACCACCTGACATCAATGAAGCCCCTACAAAAGGGGCTGGTGGGGCAGAGGCAAGGGCTGGGTTCAGAGGGTCCTGTGTTGGTACAGTGGTCTGTGATAGCTTCTTGTGGGTTGGTAAAGTACCCTGCTTTATCACTGGGTGTATCTGCTGTTGTTCCACTCTCAAAGTGCTTATCAATAAACTGTCTTTATCCCGCCCCATGGGGCTGGGTCTGTTTTCAAGTGTCAGGAGGATGGATCCAGGCTCTCCTCAGTGATGGCCAGTGATAGGACAAGGGGTCCAAGCTGGAGATTAGGAAGTTCCATTTGAATGTAAGGAAAAACGCTGCCACTGTGAGGGTGATAGATTACTGACACAGGCTGCCCAGAGAGGTTGTGGAGTCTCCTTCTCTTGAGATATTCAAGACCAATCTGGACATGTTCCCATGTGATCTAATCTAGATGATCCTGCTCAGGCAGGAAAGTTGGACTAGATGATCTTCTGAGGTCGCTTCAAACTCCTAACATTCTGTGATTCCTCATGAAGAAGTGTGAGGTAGCAGCAAGTGGTGCTTCCTGGGGCTGAACACGCCCCCTTACTGCATACCATTAACAAACTAAAAGTCAGATTAAGAGTTTGTGCTAAAACAATACAAAACAGCACTGCTCGCAGCCACACTAAAAATAAATTTTAAAAAGGGGAAAAAGTGCTGCAAGCTACACTCAAATGCCATTCAAAACCACTCATATTTTTAAAGTGTATACATCAGGCACCAGGGAGAACTAAACAGCCAACTACCCTAACTCACTATACCAACCCTCAACACTGAGCTCCCTGACACTGCTGCGCAGGACAAGAGGAAAGGTCAGCCTGACTGCCAAGTGGCTTTTCTCCTTGGTACAGTCTTGTGTAGAAACAGCTCATACTCAGGTTTAAGAAGGCTTCCTCACACCTCCACCCCTTCAAGCTGGGGGTGCACACAGAAATCTACTCTCATCTCTCCAGACTCTAAGGGGCTCCAAGTTTGAAATGGATCCAAACTTTCTCAGCCTGGATGTGGTGGTTTGGCCCTGGCTGGAGGCCAGACTCACACCAAAGTCGCTCTATCATGCCCCTCTTGGATAGACAGGTGAAAAAACACATGTTGAGAGTCTTTGGAGTCAAAATAAGGACAGGGAGAGATCATTCTGCAATCAGTGTCACGGGCAAAACAGAATCAACAACAGAAAGGCAAGAAAACTCTCTAATTTATTACACTGCACTACACACACAGAGACACCAGAGTCAGATAATGAGAAGTACAAACAGCTCTTAAAACGCCACCCCCAGCCCCTCCTTCTTTGCAGACTTCACATTATTCATGATGTTTCTCCTCCCCAGGATGGCACAGGGGAAAGGAGGGGAAATAGGGAATGGAGGCTTCAGTCTTCAATCAGTTCCTCATGAGTTGTTCTCCTTCTTGGGGGAGCGGGGGGCATTTCTCACACTCTTTCCCTGCGCCAACATATAAGGTCCCACCCACAGAAGACAGTCCTCCACATGAGTCCTCTCCCACGGGGCCTCAGCTCTTCACCAACCACCCCGGAGTGGGTCACTGTTAGAAACTCATAAAATGCCTCTCAGTCCCAGACTGCTGGCCCCAGCCTGGTCCCCCACAGAGTCACAAGCACCCCCAGCAAACCTGCTTCCATGTGGGCCTCTGTCTCTCTCTGCCTCTTATCTCTCTCCAGGGGCTGCAGGTTCTGCCAAGGGCTTGCTCCAATGTAGGTCACAGATTCTTCCATATTCTTCCACCTGCTCCATGGTGGGCTCCTGCCCAGCCCAAGTACCTGTCCACAGGCTACAAGTGGGGTCTTTTCATCCTCCATGGGCTGTGGGAGGGCACTCGCTTCATCACAGTATTCTTCACAGGCTGCAGGGAATCTTCTCTCAGCACCTCTTCCTCCCCCCTTTCACTGACCTTGGTGTCTGCAAAGTTTCTGACATCTTCTCACTCCCCTCTCCAGTGGCAAAATGCATCTGTTTGCGTTTTTTCTCTC
The DNA here is from genome assembly GCA_013399135.1 of Heliornis fulica. Taxonomy (NCBI): domain Eukaryota; kingdom Metazoa; phylum Chordata; class Aves; order Gruiformes; family Heliornithidae; genus Heliornis; species Heliornis fulica. Next base: position 49,976 of record VXBZ01005429.1, read on the forward strand.
TCTGAAATGTAATTCCCAGAGGCCTGTGACCGGCGCTGATTGGCCCGGCCGGCCTTGTCAGTAACAGGGTTTGAGAGTTTGGCCTTGGGTGCCCAGATGGGATTTATTTTGTCAGACCCTCAAGAAACTTTCTAGCCACTTCTTAAAGAAACCACATTGCAAACCCACTACACTGCAGTAGAGCCCACAGTGCTGGGGAGCAGAAGAGTGAAACAGCTGTTGGGTGTGAGCACATACACCCTGCTCTTGCTCCCCAGCTGAGGCTGAGCAACAGCTCCCACCGTCAGTGTTGGGAGGTCTCTTCAACAAGCACCTTCTCACCAGTCATTGGGGGAGGACAACCAGACACCATCCCCTCTTGCTCCCCAGAACTTACTACATCAAACCCCTTGACATGACAGAGCCACACACAGCTTCCAAGACAAGCCTGGTCCTGCAGAAACACCTGTACCCACCACAGCCTGTGCCTGACCAATGGTGGCCCACTGCCCCAGTCCACAGTGCAACTGAAATTACTTGGGACAGACCCAAGGGAGGCTTGGTGAAGAGTGGCTGGACAGCTGCCAGGCAGAGAAGGACCTGGGGGTATTGGCTGACTGCCCACTGCATATGAGTCAGCAGTGTGCCCAGGTAGCCAAGAAGGCCAACCGCATCCTGTATGAAAAACAGTGTGGCCAGCAGGTCTAGGAATGCGATTGTATCCCTGTACTCAGCACTGATGAGGCAGCATGAGTACTGCATTCAGTTCTAGGCCTCACACCACAAGAAGGATGTTGGGGTCCTGGAGCAGGTTCAGAAGAGGGCAACCACGCTGGTGAAGGGACTGGAGAACAAACCTTATGAGGAGCAGCTGAGGGAGCTGGGGGTGTTTAGTCTGGAGAAGAGGAGGCTGAGGGGAGACCTCATCACTGCCTACAATTACCTGAAAGGAGATTGTAGAGAGGTGGGTGATGGTCTCTTCTGCCAAGTGATAGGTGATAAGACAAGGGGAAATGGCCTCAAACTGCACCAGGGCAGGTTCAGATTAGATGTCTGGAAGAAATTCTTCACCAAAAGGGTGGTTGGGATGTGGAACAGGCTGCACAGGGAGGTGGTTGANCAGCGCCAGAGGAGCCCTCCCACCTCGGACTGCACTCGTCTCATCCTTCCCACACATACCCGCCCCCACACTTCCACAAGGGAGACCACCAATCCCCACCCAGTCCAGGGGACGGGAGAGCCGAGGTCACTACTCACATGAAGCCCGCACCACCCGTCACCAACAGCCTCTTCTCAAACACCGGCGACCCCGACATCGTCCGCGCTTTACGGCAGCAGCCCTCACCCTCTGCTCTTCCGCCGCGACACCAACGCGCATGCGCAACGAGGGACCGAGGCGCTAGTTCTACCGGAGGTTTCACAGGCAAACGTACAGCGGTCACAAGGGCTTCCGTGATAAAACACCTTCTTCCTCCCCCGCGCGTCCGAAACACGAAGCTCACCGCTTCTGAGCCGAGGGGACATGCTTTGCTTACGCTTCCCAACGGATGCCTTTTACGACCGTGGGTCTCAACTTACGACCGAACCCAGCAACGGACACGTCGTAGCTCGGGGAGGCCCTGACCGCCGGGACCCGGTGGCAGGGGCGGGGCCTAGTGGTAGGGGCGGTGCCGGCTGGTTGGGC
>VXBZ01005430.1:0-47502 GCA_013399135.1 Heliornis fulica
TCTATGATTCTATGAACTGCCTGTGACTTGCTTTTTTTCCTGTTTACTAAGATTGAATCAGCCTCCTGGCTTCCAACACACCAAACTTGAAATCCAAATCTCTTCTTTACATCTATCTCCACTTAGTCAGGATTAGTATGAAGAGTGGAAGTATAAATTAAGAAGGGGTAAACAAAGAAGAACAAGGAAAGGGAAAAAAAAAGATATTCCTGGAATGTACAGGCATTTCCCTCAGTATCAAATGAATATTAAGTATATTGACAAAAATAATAATTAGATTAAAGTGCTGACATAAATAATGAGAAATTCAGGCACCCTGTTTTTTAAATCTGAAAGGAATTAAATTATTCTGCTTTATATTCATTTATTTTTTTCTAAATGGAAACATAACATTATCACCTTTTTTCTATATTTTGTCATGAAGGAATGTTTACTCCTTGTTATGTATTGCCCCTTTCCCATTATGTTTTGCTATTTAAGAAGTATCTGCATTCAGATAGGCTTTGTCTTTGATTCTTTACTGATGAACTGTTAGAAACATAAGTTAGGCATTCGTCCATCAACTAGTTTATAAAAGAAAGAGACAAACCCTCACAACCTTCTTCAATTGTACTATTCTTAGCAGTGCTAACTTGCTTATGGATTCAAGTTTTAAGTCTGTTCTTGCAGCAGAGAATTAAATGTCTTTATTCCTTATCTTGGGTTGACCAATTCCAGGCCAGTGTTTCAGGAACAGTAATAGCTTAATAAAGGTAAAGACTGAAGGGTCTCAGAGTTCTGGTTTCAAGCAACACTGATGACGATTGGACTAGATGACCTTGGAGGTCTTTTCCAACCTTAATGATTTTATGTTTCCATGAACATCTCACTAACATCTGAATCTCCTTTTTTTCCCATGTGAGAAAGCATCGTGAGTGCAGCGTAAACATTTCCGTGAACACTGTGCATGCTGCACAAGGGCCTTTTCAAGTGTGCGAGGAATTCTGCAATTACGTGTGCTTCACCTCCCCAAAATCTTAGCTGCCACATTGCAGGAGCAAGCAAGAGACCAGTTAAAAATGAGCTGGCAGCAAATTACCCCTTCTTTTTGCAGAGAAAGGGTTCATTGCAATGTACCACCCTTTGAGTCCACTCCCAAGCAGTTTCAAATAATTCCTGTGTCCCATGCCACCTAGCTAAGTAGGGAAAAAGCAATATTTAATTAAATCCAGTATTAGGAACAAGAAATGAGACTATTGTTGTTAATGTTTCCCGTGGGCTCAGTAGAATGTGTTTGTGTGAAGAAAATAATCATAAAACTTAGCCTTTGCCTCTCTCCAAAGCACTGTTAAGTCTCAGAAATCTTCATACTTCTCTTGTGAGTTCCAGAAGCAATGTATGTCATTTGAAGTATTAAGGGGATATTTTCTCTCCTTGCTGACAAAGAACGCGTGAGGACTGCATCTGCACCTCCAGCCCCATGTTGCTTTTGCTTCCACTGAGCTGGAAGAAAGTCTGCTGAGAAGGGAATTTGCATGAACCTCTTACTTCTGTTGTTTTGTGACAGCATTCAGCACTAAAAGCATAAAAATACTTAACTGATACGCAAGTTCAAAAGATGTATGGAAAAATTCAGAGGCCCCCTGCAAACAATGCCTTTTAATTTTTTATCTAGCACTAGGAATGTTTACACAAAGAAGGAAAATATTTCTGCTTCTTAAGCATTTGCCTAATCCTGCTGTGGTGTCCTCGTCTGACACAGGTTTCAGCTGTTCCTTTCAGAGCAACGTTTCTCTTTTTCCTTTTGGAGAAGAGTAGTGTCAGGACTAAAGTGAGACAAGTAGGAACTCTGTGTATTAGACTGTGTGCACAGGTTTTGAGTGTCATAAGACTGAGAGAAACCAGCAAGTACTAGCTTTAATGAGTTTATTCCATAACTGTGGAGGAACTATACTAGCATAGTTTTGTGGTTAGCGGCACAACTCCAGAGCAAACACTTTTGGAGGTATGCCTTACCAGGAGGTCTCTATTTTTCTCTGAAGCTTCAAAAAGCCTGCAAACCACTGTCTGGCACTGGACATCTGTTTTGTAACTCCTTAGAGAAGGGAAGCACTCTTGGTTGAGTTTGGTACCTGCAGTGCAGGGAAAACAGATGAAGTAGTAACCACCTAGGTGTGTTTATCCTTCATTTCATGGATGGACTGAACTCGTGCCTTTAGTTTTATTTCTGGAGCAATGCCAAATAGAGGTACTAAAGAATGGCTTCAGCTGGGGACAGGCTTATGGGGATTTATGGGCACTAATGTTTTTGGAATCTCACCTGATCTGTCCTCCACAGAACCACAGAACCACAGAACCACATAATCACAGAATCACAGAAAGTAGGGGTTGGAAGGGACCTCTGGAGATCATCTAGCCCAAACCCATGCTAAAGCAGGATCAATTAGAGCAGGTTGCACAGGATCACATCCATGTGGGTTACGAATATTTCCAAAGAAAGAGACTCCGCAACTTCTCTGGGAAGCCTGTTCCAGTGCTCTCTTGGAAAGACTCTGATCCCCTCCCCTTGACACCAACACTTTAGATATTTATAAGTCCTGATGAGTCCTCCTCTTGGTATTCTCTCCAGACCAAACAGACCCAGGTCTCTCAGCCTTTCCTCGTGCAAGAGATGCTCCAGTCCCCATATCATCCTTGTAGTCCTCTGCTGGACTTTCCCATAGTTACCTGTCTTTCCTGGGGAGCCCAGAACTGGGTACAGCATTCCAGATGTGGCCTTGCCAGGGCAGAGTAGAGGTGGAGAAGAACCTCCCTTTTCCTGCTGGTCACACTATCCTTATTGTACCCCAGAACACCACTGGCATTCTTTCCCATGAAGGCACACTGCTGTCTCATGTAGAGCTTGTCATCCACCAGGACTCCCGGGTCCTTCTCCAGAGATCTGCTGCCCAACAGGTCAAGCCCTAATTTGTACTAGCGCTTGGGGTTGTTCCCCCTTATGTTCAGGACCCTACACTTGACTTCATGTATAGTCCGGAGTTCAACTGATGTCTACATTTAACCTTAGAATAAATTTTATATTGAAAGAATTAGCAGAGATACTTCTTGTGAGAGGATGTTTATTTTGTTGGAGTTTTCTACAGTAAAACAGATTATAGTCTATCTGAAAATGGTTTCTAATGAATTCCTGGTATTAAAGGACAAATAAGTGCTGATGATGCTCTCCTTTCAAGCTGTCCTCACAGCTGCTGCTATCATGCTTTACTATTTGCTTTATATTTGCTATAAGCTGTTCTGTGACATAGGACAGACACTTGTTAGATGCTTTGGAACTACCTATTCCTTTTTCCTTTTTCTCTGTGAAGTACAAGTTTGTACTTAAGAACACATGTGATAAACTTGGACATTTTGAATTTGCTTGTGCCACCTTTCTGTTTTCCAAATCTCCAAGTAGATTTAAACATGCCAGTATTTAAATTTCTGTACTTTCTGTCATTTACATTTTGTTTTTCACTTTCTTCAGGCTGCTTTTCATATACAATCACTGTGTCTCTCAGTGTGGTCTCTATGGTGTTAGTAGGAACAGAAGAACTGTAAGAAAAAGGATTTAGATGTGTGGGATGAAAGTTATGGCAGAAAATCCTTTTAGTAAATATGCCAATTTAGGCAGTTTGTTGCAGTTCACAGGGACTATCCACACAACAACAACAAGCAAATCTTTTTTCTCCCCTCTGTCTTATTTTCTTAATTTTGAATGCGTAGAGCGTGGTAATAATTCATTGGTGTAAAAAGGAGGTTTCTATTTGAAACTTTGTCTTTATCAAGAAGTATTCTGCTACTTTAGCTGATATTGTAACCAAGACCTATACACATACATGGTCTGGCTTTGAACTAACAATGACTGGTATTGAGGATGACACACCTGTGGCATCCTGGATGCAGTCACCTAAATACAGAGATGGGCTCAGAGACAACATTATGTCTGGGAAGAAAAGATTAATGTATGGAGGCCTCACACTCCCACATTGGATGACTGCCCTGTAAAATGGCTCTCCATACAATGTTAGATGGATTTCAGCTTGCACTGCACTACACAGCTCTTCTGTATGGACAAAAGAGCAAATCAATTTAAGGCTATTTAAGTCTACAGAAGTGATACATGCACCTTCTCTGTTGTGGTTTGGATATTACGGCTGTTGGTTCCTGGCTGCTTTTTGGCTTATTAAGAAAATGCATGCCCTCAGGGGGAAAACAAACAGCCCAGGGCCTGAAGAACAGCAAATCAAGGTTGGATGGACAATTCTAAGGGAATCACCAAAACAATATTGGTCTGTCAGGGAAGCAGCTGACTTTTCAGTCTAAAAAGTTCATCAGGTTTTGATGACTGCTGCTTAGAAATGACTCCTGAGAGATTTCCCAGTAGAAAAATGATACAGAAGAGCCAGGTAAGACCTTTTTTTTTTATCATTAGAAATAAAATCATTAGATTCCTCTGGTGTTTTGATCTGAAGTGTCAAGGCTTATAGACAGTACTTCAAATATAACCATGAATAAATTTCCTTCAGAAGTTTGGCATACAGAGATGAGTCAAATGTCAGGATACTTTTTAAAACTGACTGATTATAAAACTGAATTTAGATTTTAACCAGAAATGTAGAGGTCAAAGACTCTATGCCTCATTCTGTTCTGCCCACGCAGTTATATACCTTGTAGTTTATCCATTTAAAACTTAATTTGACCTCTTTGTATGACAGCCGATGGTGGCTGGGTTTTTTTTTTCCACTCTTTTGTATTTAATTAGGAGGTTTAGATATTAATGCAGACTTCTAAACCTGTAACTGCTCCCTGTGCAGAGCCAGACCACAGAGGCTGTAATTTCCTCAGACCTACTGTGAAACTGAGGATGTGACAGCAAAACATTTAAAATGATGAAAGTGGACCTACATTAGCTTGTTGGAGGGTACCCACTGATAGGTAAACACCAGTTTGGTGCACTACTTGGGCAAATAACCTGTGCTGAGGGGTGCTGTGTACCAGCCTGGTTGGCAGCATCACACCACAGCAGCTGCACTGCTCCCACTTGTGCTGGCACTGATCTCATGCTGCATCAAGTTTCATTTCAAATAGTCTGAAGCCTTCTCTAAAAAGAGATATTGAAAGGATCTACTTATGTCTAAATCTCATTAAGTGTATTAATGTGGTGATTTCCCCCTTCCTCCATTGCTGTCTCTGGATTTTGCCGCAGCACTGCCATGGAGCCTAAGCTAGTAGTGTCTCTGTTTACATCAGAAAGTTTAGAATTGTACATGAGTGGGATTTTTAAGCATAATGCAACTAAATGCTGCGCTTCACTAGGCTTAGTGTGTTCACTGTAGCTGTGTTCATTGTATGCAGCAAACTTGCAGATATATTTTGAGCCACTTTTATAAAACATTAACAGTTTTCACTTGAAAATGGCTGGTGGCATCCATCCACTCAATGAATTTACTGTTGCATATAGTGGATATCAGGAGAGGGAGCTTCCGAAGATGTTATATTTGAGCAAGAGTAGAGGCCATGGATGTGTGGTTTCCATGTGGCAACTCCTAACCTTACCATCATTCTCTTGGTCACACCTGTCTGACCCCTCATTTCTTGGTTCAGTGTGTCTTTCCACAAACCAGCCACGGAGTCTACCAAAAGTTTTAACTACTCTTTTTTTAGATAGCATAGAATCACAGAATATCCTGATTTGGAAGGGACCCATAAGGATCATTGTGTCCCATTTCTTATATTGGATACGGAGCAATTCCCGTTCAACCTGAAAACGGGGTTTGTGGCACTGAAAGAAAATATTCTAATGTCCATTTTGAGCACAAGAATAAACTCTTCATTGACATTTGTGCTTTCATTTGGTTATGGCAAAGCATTTAATGTATCATATGTTTTACCACTTTGGGCTCTTGGGAGCCATGTGCTATTTTTACCAGGTCTAATAGGCTCTCCTGGAACCCTGTCACTACCTTTGGGGATGGCACAGATCACAGATAACAATGGTTAACAGGGCTATGCACTGAGAAAAGCAGTGTAAAAAGTAGCTGTGTGGAGTTGAGAAGGAAGCAAGAGTGTCTTTTGTCTAGCCCTGGTGAGGTAACAACCACTCTGTGATGGATCAGCATTTTCCTGTTCACTGGTTGAAAATGCCTGGAAATGCTGTATTTTCCATATACATTTTCCAACCACTACTGTCTTTTCATGGAAAGAGTTGCCATTTTCATTCAAACTTTTATGCAAAGAAATTATATCAGTTAAAAAAAAAAAAAAGGAAGGAAGAATTTGCAATTGGCAACTGCAATGATTCCCCCAGATTTGGGGTGATTGTGACCTTATTCAGTAACTGTGTGAGCTTGCTGAGACAGTTGATAAAAGAGGGTGTCAGGGTGCTTTATGGGCTGGTTCACCCACGGGATCTGGGGAGCTGGTAGGGGGGGTAGACTGGAGCGGAGACAAGGAGGTAATGGGGTCAGCCCAAACTCCGCACACGAGAAACTCTCGCATGCAGCATCTCCTGAAACTTACTGAGGGGTGCGGGGTTCAGGAGGCTTTTTCTCCCCTTGTTGGAAATAGGAGCTTCTCCTGCAGCCGCAGTGATGAGGACTCTGCTTGGCTGCGGTGCTGAGCAGGGAGTGGAAAATGCATGCATAGGCTGCACATAACAATCTTCTGGAGTATCGCTTGTTTGTTTTGCTTCAGCAAATTGGGGATAGTGTCCTAAAGGGATAGAATTAAATATGTGTTGCTTCTGTATCTTGCTAGGGGAAAAAAAAAAACAAACCCAAAAACACAAATACCACCCAAAAATGAGCTTGCAAATGATAAACTTCCGACTACAAGCTTTTTTTCAGTTTAAAGAGGAATGGTCTTGAAAAACGTTTTCAGTCCCCTTTCATGAAACCAGGACCACTCTGTTTTTTCTGACAAACTAGCTTGTCAAGTGTTCTTTTAAATAAATAAAATTGAAAAAGAAAATAATGCCTCAGCTGAAAAATATTATGAAAAATTTCCTTTATCATGGTATCTCCACAACACCATATTGAATTTTTGTCTAAATTCTTTTCATAAACCTGTCTTTTGGAAAAAAAAAAAAAAAAAAAGCCTTGTTTTCTATTAGTTACAAAAGGAATGCTCATAAAAAGCTGGGGGAAAATTTCTGTGAAAATAGCTACTAGCTAATTTCCAACCTAGCTTTTAAAAATTGTCCTTTTCCCCCCACCCTGTTTTTCCTTTGAAATGAAAATGGCAATCATCTACATTAGAGAGAATGGGAAAGGAGAGGGTGGGAAGGAAAATATGTGTAAATGAGATTTAAAATAGAAGCTGGATCCCCTTTTATGCAAATAGATTTACTATAAGCAACATATCCCAGAAGTATTTGAAACTCTTCACTAATATAGCTTAAATGATAATTTGAAGAAGAAACGATAAAACCTAAGCTGTGAAACTGCATTTATTGAGATTTGCATGAAGTTAAATATTACCAAAAGGGATTCAGACTACTAAGAGTAAAATTAACATAAGAATGAAAAAAGCTTTCCTTAAATGAAACTAAAAGTTTATTCAAAATTAATGTTATTTTTTAAAAAAAAAAGTTATTCTCTTAATACTTTATATGACAGAAGGAAATAACTATTTCCCATAGGAATATTTGTGTCAATACTTTCTACCACCTATTTCAATATTTAGTCTGAAAATTAGCTGATAGATATATCACGAAATCATAAAATCATATCCCTATTTGTATGGAATATAAATGGTCCCACAGTACTGTTATGTCTACTGCTCTCAAATATTTATTCAAGAAGTGCTGCCTTGCAGCAGAAATTACAGCATTTGTCTTCCACGTTGGTTTCTGTGATCTAGGGTTCTATAACAGGAATGTGATGACACACATATTTTGTTAATAGAGATGGAAGTGAACCCCTTTTTTTTTCTCATAGCTTTTGCATAGTTATTTTTAAAAATACATGGAATTTAGGTGATTGTTGCTTTTTTCTAAGATGCAAAACAAGGAACAAGGAAAGAATATTACTATTTCTAAATAATCACTTGAAAAGAATGTGTTTCGTTATAACTACTGCGTAACACAAGAACATTTCAAATTGCTCAGGGGGTATTATTGCTATTTTTCTTATATCTATGGTGGAATTATAAACATCTATGATACAAAATAGTAGCATAACAAAAGTAATTTTTATATGCTTGAAATTTTAGACTGGTCAGGTGATGCATTTAAATTTGAAGCATGAGGTAGTTGGCAACAGTAATTAGTTGCCTGGAATGAATGCTTGTAGTAGAGCTGCAAGACAACAGGAGTGTAAGAAATCAAGTTTATTTCAGTTTTAAAAGCAACTCAGAGTAAGTTTTGGTTTATTGAATACAGTTGAAGGAAAAATTCCTTATAATGTAATATTCACTACAGACTTTCTGTTCAATCATGTACTGATTGTTTAGGAAAAATTACAACTTCAGCAAAAAAATGTAACCTATTTGATGAAATGAAGTATTTTTCATGTGCACTGATGTGGGATAACTTCAGTTATTTCACATCTCAGCAGATGAGTCCTTCATCTTCAAGAAGCATTGAACCACTTGACTCTATACAATCAGCAGAGATTCCTCTATTTTCAGGGGAATGAATGTAAGAATAGATGGGGGCTTTCAAAAGTCCTTGTGTTATTTTTAATGAAGGTTGTGGTTCCTTGGTAATTTAAACACTCCTGAAAATCTTCTAACACAGAAATTATTTTTTACTTCCCACTATACCTTTCCCCTGTATAAATGAGGATTGTTGCCCTGTAAAGACCCTTCAGCAGAAAGAGAAATAAGGACCTTGATGCAAAAGGGAATGAAAAATGATCCCTGAAGGATTGAAAAAAAAAAAAAAAAAAAGTAAAACCAGTCAAGATTAACTAGGTGACAGTAAGACTTTTGACTGATGATGTGCTCATTACTAGCAATTAGCTCAATCTGGAGCTGCATTATTGCGGTTGGAACATGCTCATATTGCAAAGGAGCTAAAATGTATTCCTGGAGGTCACTGCTGGTGAGCTCAGAAATTGAAAATAGGAGACCACTTATAAAAAACTTTAAGTCATAAAATGTACCACGGAGCTTGGGCATAACAAATGCATTTTCTGCCTCTACTCAAAATTACTTGTTTACTGAAAGTTTCTGTCCTTCCTCAACTGCAGGAAACTATTCTAGTTTTACTCCTGCTGACTGCAAGCAGGAACTCACCTTCAGAGCTTGTACAACAGCCCTTTCCTACTGGTGCTAGTCTTGCTGGTAGGTTAGCAAGGACTCACGTCATTCCTACAAGAATGACTGTCAGAAACTTGCACCCACCAGTTCTCTACAATCTTCAGAAATTACTCCAGAGTCATTTTATTTAAAAACAAATTAATGCAGACCTTCATAATTCAGGTGTGACTTTTGGCCCACAGAATTCTTGAAAGAATATGCAAATTCTGGAAATAAAATTTAGATGAGATAAACATCCCTGGTAGTGTTCAAGAACAGGTTGGATGGGGCTTTGGGCAGCCTGGTCCAGTGGAGGGTGTCCCTGCCCATGGCAGGACTTTTGGAGCTAGTTGAGCTTCAAGAACCCTTCCAACCCAAACCATTCTATCATTCTATTAATATTTTTTAATAAGTCTCTATCAGTTTATATCTAAAGTGAAGACTTTGACAAAACTTTTAAAAATAGATAATTCATTGGTGATGTCAAAGGAACGCTTTTAAAATGAAACCATAAATAGTGATTGAGTCACGTATGTAACAAGTAATAATGATATTTTCAGTTTGGATGTGTGATCAAGTCAAATGGGGATAAAAATAAATACTGCTCCTATACAGCAGAAACGGAAAAACTGAGCATTGCAGTTCTTTTTACTTGCAGTCTCTGTGCATGGAGATTTTTCTTTCCTCCCTCAAAAAACCTTGGGAAATCTATCATCACAAACTTTTCTTATAAATATACATGGAATTTCTCTGCCAGGGACCTTGTCTTAAGTGAGGGTTATTTTGGCATGGATTTTTCTAGTAATCTTTCTTCCAGTGTAAGTGGAACTTCCACAGGGATATGTCATGGGAGTTAGCATTGCTCCCCTACATTTGTTTCAGTCTGTCTTCCTTTTCCCCCTTTCAATGAGCATATATTATTGAATGGATAATTGATAACCTAGGAAAAATCTCTCCTTGAGGTCCACCTTGAGGTCTTTGAGGACCACTGGAGTCCTAATATAAACATACAGAATGTGGTTGACTAATGTGATCAGTCTAAAAGTAGGGGGAAAATTCTGTGTATTTTGACAAAATTCTGACTGTCCTGAAGTCCACGTCAAAATTCCCATACAGTTCAGTGGAAATTAAGGCAGTATCAAAACACCCAATAGCAAAGATTAAACTGCACTGAAAACCCACTGAGGTCTAAGAATGCTAACTCGAGAAATAACAAACATAGGAGAGGAGCCAACATGTGTAAGTAGGGCTGAGCTAATGAAAAAAGTAGTATGTAGCTACAACTACAAAGCTTCCAGGGAGACGGTGCCTTGCCATTTCTCTTGATAGCAAAATCTTGAATCTTGATATAAAAAAGAGTAGTTTCTCCACATCTAGTGGTTGCACAATATGGAAGAGTGCTATGGCTATGGCTGTATTTTGGCTTAACAGGTGGAAATAGGGGATCTAAAACACTTGCTGATTTAGGGAAGACTAAGTCTTTTGCTGTACGATTATTCTTCTTCACAGTATCACAGAATCACAGAATCACAGAATCACAGAATGTTAGGAGTTGGAAGGGATCTTGAAAGATCATCTAGTCCAACCCCCCTGCCCGAGCAGGATCACCTAGATTAAATCACACAGCAACACGTCCAGATTGGCCTTGAATGTCTCCAGAGAAGGAGACTCCACAACCTCTCTGGGCAGCCTGTTCCAGTGCTCTGTCACCTTCACAGTGAAAAAGTTCTTCCTTATATTCAAAGGGAATGTTTTATGTTCCAGCTTGGAAACATTTCCCCTTGTCCTATCACTGGACATCACTGAGAAAAGCCTGGATCCATTCTCCTGAAACTCACCCTTAACATATTTATAGACATTAATGAGGTCACCCCTCAGTCTCCTCTTCTCCAAGCTCAAAAGACCCAGGTCCCTCAGCCTGTCCTCATATTTAAGGTGATTCTTTTACTGGCTTTAAGTGTAGAGACACAGAGGGAATTTCTCCATACACATGCACAGTGCTGGAAGGAGGTTTTTGGTAAAGGACAGGGTTGTTATCATAACCCAGGAAAAAAGAGTTGTTAGCTCAGATATAATTTATCTCTCAGACTGTGTAGTTTTTGATGATTTCTTTATTTCACAGTCACAGTTATTCCAAAAGACAGTCTTCTACTGCACAGGGTGCATCTGTGCAGTGCACTAGGGAGAATTAGGGCTGTGTAGGGGAGGTGCCTGGATCCTTGCCTCATTTTGACAGAGTTGAGCATTTTGCAGAGAATAAGGGAGATAGCAGATGAGAAAAGACTCAGAAGGTTAAGTATGATAAATGTAAGAGTGAGAAATTGGTTTCTATCCGTGCCTCTGCCACAAAGTTGGTACATGAGGAAGGGCAAATTACTTAAGCAAAATTCTTCAGGATTGGATGTTGAAAGTGGATTATCTAGGGATGCAACTTGTGATACCTGAAGCCTCTTTTAAATAATTGCTGAGTAATCACAGCTGCAGGAAGAGTTGCTTGGAGATGTGCTTTGACTATATAAATTACTATGAGGATTTTTTTCCGTAACTTAAAGACAACAAGGTATTTTAAAACCAAAGTTAATAGTAATGAAAATCTCATTGTTTGTTCACTAGCTGTAAAAATGAGAATACTAAAACTTAATCTGCAGCCATCTCATTTTTGTATCAAAATCTGTGCCCACAAGGAGATACATGATATTGTATTCACTGTAAGATTAGAAAATCTGACAGATCTGATGAGAGTAATGCTGATTAAAGAGTTAAAAAGATTGGGTAAGAATATCAAGGTAACTTTCAGAAATCATCTTTCGTGAAAGAGTAACAAAAGTTTGCTAAGGCAGTCACATAATTTACATCTCGTCTTCTGAATATATTGGTTCAGCCATATGCTTTTAATCTTTAATATTCTAGGTAACATACTAGGTGGAGAAGTAAATGGTCTTGCTTCTGTCTAGAAGCTTTGTCTTGGTAGTGACTTAGATTGCCAAGGCTATAAATCATCTATTATGCTGGTTCACAGAATCAATGAATGGGGGTGGTGGGAAGTGACCTCTGGAGACGACCTGGTTCAATCCCTCTCCTCAAACCAGATTCAGGTAGTGCAGGTTACATAGAGCCAAGGTTTCAAGTATCTTCAAGTATGAAGTCTCAACGGTTCCTCTACACAACTTGTTCCAATGCACTCAGAGTAAAAAATGTTTTGTACTGTGTTTAAATGGAATTTTCTGTAATTAAGTTTGTACTTACTGAGTTTTTCCTTTTGCAAAGCACTGCTGAGAAGGGTATAACAATAACCAGCATTGCCAATTGCAGGAAGGTGAACAGGAATGAGGTGAAAGATATGAACCCCAGATGGATTTTCCCACAGCATCCAATCCTCCCATCCATGCTGCATAAGCATGGAGTTCCCAGCATCTGATAAGACATAAAATAATACACACAACATCTATATTCCTTTTTATATTCTATCTTATTAGAACAGATGTTTTATTAAGCCATTTGATATTAGGCCTTTGTTAATGAGATCCAGAAAGAGCCCTATGTCCTCTGTCTCTCACCCACCACTGCCCTCTCCCCAGTACAGTCCCTGTCCACCTCTAGCCCTCACCCATGTGCTCTCTCAGCTGGCTCATCACCTGTCTCATATAAAGGGTCCTCACCATCCTGCATAACTTATATGAGAAAAATCATATTACTCTGGGAAGGCATCATCAGCATGCTTGTCAGAGGGTTAGAATCATAGAATCATATGGGCTGGAGGGATCTGAAAGATCATCAAGTTCCAAGCCCCTGCCAAGGGCAGAGACACCTCTCATTAGACCAGGCTGCTCAAGGCCCCTTCGAACCTGGTCTTGAACACCTCCAGGGAGGCAGCATCTACCACTTCCCGGGGCAACCTGTTCCAGTATCTCACCACCCTCATGGTGAAGAATTTCTAAATCTAAATCCCAATCTAAATCTAAATCTACCACTTCCAATTTAAAACCATTCCTATCACTATATGCCCTTATATAAAGTCCCTCCACAGCTTTCTTGTAGGCCCCTTCAGGGACTGGAAGGCTACTGTAAGATATCCCCAGAGCCTTCTCTTCTCTAGGCTGAATAACCCCAACTCTAACAAGGAGACTACTCTAAACTGTCTTTTCACAGAATCACAAGGTTGGAAAAGACCTTTAAGTTTATCAAGTCCCACTATACCTGTCCTCTTCTCAACCATAGCCCTAAGCACCTCATCTACCTGTCTTTTAAATACATTCAGTGATACTGACTCAGCCACCTCCCTGGGCAGCCTTTTCCACATCCCAGCAGCTTTTTCCTAACCTGGTTTCTAGTAGAATAATATCATTAATAGCAGTCCCAACTGGTAGCTTGTTCTTGCAAGACATGAGAAAGATTTTTAAAACGGAGATAAAAAACTCATCACTGAGGTTCCCCAATCTCAAGACCAAATGTCAAATGATGAAATTATTAAAGTGAAAAGGCAAGGCACAACAGCTTGTGACACAGAATCCCAGAATCACAGAATATTAGGAGCTGGAAGAGACCTCAAAAGATCACTAAGTCCAACCTCCCTGCCTGAGCAGGATCATCTAGACTAGATCATATAGGAATATGTCCAGATTGGTCTTGAATGTCTCCAAAGAAGGAAACTCCACAACCTCTCTGGGCAGCCTGTTCCGTCACCCTCACAGTGAAAAAGTTGCTCCTTATATTAAGATGGAACTTTCCAGTTTGGAACCAAACTTGAACAGTGATAGAACCCTTGTTCTATCACTGGCCATCACTGAGAAGAGCCTGGATCACCAAGTGAAAATGCACAGTTGCAGCACCACAATGCACATTGTGACAGAAAGTTGTGGAATATAGAGCATAGTCAGTAGCTAAGAACTCTGACACATATGCATCTTCTGTATGGAAGTACATTTCATCTGGGCTAATTTACTCAGACAAACATAAAGGAAGATAAAAGATAGTGTTTTTTAATGTGATAATTTCCAGTTTATTTCGTCAGCTATCCTAGCAGAACCATAAGGAGCTTGAAATGAATCTGGCAATCTTTTCAGCTCTCTACCATATAATGAGGGAACCAGGTGCTGCCTCATGCAACTCAGATGAGCTTCTGCACAACTCTAAATGCAAATGATCATTTATAGCAGCTAGCCAATGCCCATGGTACACTGTGTTTGCTTGTACAGGCAAAATATCCATTCCAAAATTTGCCTTGAGTTTATTCTGTTCAACCTGGTCAAAAAAACCTGTCAATTGGAAACATAAATAAAAGGCCAGGTTAGCAGACATTTTCTATCAGAATAAAATCACAATTAAAGTCAGATGCCCTGGTGATGGGTTCAGCTGTAGAACAGTCAGGTTTTTATCCTCTACTTACAACCTTTGCACAAGCACCATCAAAACTTGCTGCAAAATTTAGACAGAGTAGGCAACCTTACTTATGACTATAGGAAAAATGAGACTGGAACAGTCCTCAGAACATCCCTAGTGCAAACTCCTGCTCAAAGCAGGAGCATCTCTGAGACAATATTCTCTGAGAATAAGTTGCTCAGTGCTTTATCCATTCAACTCTTGAAATCTCCCAGGATGAAAACTGCACAAACTTTCTGGATGATTTGTTCCAGTGCAGGAACATACTGATGAAAAAAATAAAATGTGTGTCTGAGCTGTGAATTGCAAATAGGGCAATCCTATACTGCTAACTTTGTGCATTTCTCAGACCAGATGCTGCAGCTACATTCTGTGTTTTTCAGAAATAGGTGTGCGCACTGAGTTTATTTGATTTGTTAAGATGTCTCCATATAAGATCAACAGATGGAGTTTGGGTGATCTTTCATGAGAAGGTTAAGATGATGACATAGAAGCAGATGTTTTTAGTATTTTTAATTGCCAAATAAATTATCCAGATAATTTGTAGAGGAGAACTTGCAGGGGAAAACAGAAATCCTATAATAATCCCTTCTACCCTGTATAGGATTTGCTTTAGTGATATTTTAGCACAGTTTGATTTAAAGAGCACATTTTGTAACAACTGGCTTGTTGTTGGTAGAATACTTTTAAGATATCTCTTCAAGTGCAAATGAAATCTGAAAAAGATTAGTGTGACTAATGTTCACTGAATTACTTCAGAGGCAGATGTTTCAGATCCCAATTGTGCAAACATTTATTCCTAAGTATAACCTGACACTTCTGAGGACTGATCGTTTCAATGGATGTTCTGTACAAAAGCTTTCAGTTGGGGATAACTTGGCCCATGCATAAAGCAGTCCCTGATTTAAGTTTCACTTCCTCCATTTTTAAAGATGTATACAGGGATATAGTTCAGCTCCCTGTTCTATTGTTGCTGCAGTTGCTTTTTGATATTTTTTTTTAGAAGACCTACAAGAATTATTTTAAGCTAATTTTCTGTACCTAAAAGTTTCAAACCTTTATTCCTCCTGGTTTAAGTAAACTGAAGTTTTAAACCCTCACCAAAATAATGTGAAAAATATGGATGAAAAGGAAACATCAACAGTGGGATGAATTAACCTCCTTTATCCCTGATTTTCCTTGACTTGAATCTGATCTACAGAGCTACAAAATAGGGAAAAAGTAACTTTATGTTAGTCATGAATCTAAATGGTAGTCCTATATTTTTGTTCTTATGTCACTTAATTCAATTGTCTCAAAGATTGAGAAAATTGATTGAGAAGACATGGTTTGATTAGGACACTCTAGGGGTCTGGCAGCATGTTACTTTATTGCAAAAGCCTTAATATTACTAATTTTTCTAGCTTGGTTCAGGATACATCTGTAAGTCCCAATTTCTCTTCCCAACCTTGTTTCAGAAGTTCTTGGTTGACAGATGTTTGCAAGGCACAGGGTGGAGTGCTCTATCTGTAGCAAAGAAATGGGGAGGGTCCTGATGCTGAAGTGCAACTGGAAAAAGGTTTTTCACTGGGTATGAAAACATTTGTGACAAGGTACTTGGAGAGAAAAATGTTCTGGAGAAAGGCAACTTAAGCTTACAGAGTCCTCATTTCTTTAACAAAATAACACTTCTTCAACGCAATTTCCTGATGAAATCACATTGTAACCACAGATGTGGGCCATATTTCAGCGCACAGTTTATGGGCAATCCAATTCAGACAAAGCAAACGTGCTCAGCTTCCCACCAGTGCTCCTGCAGTACAGCGATTTGCAGACTCCAGGTTTACTTAGAGCCCTCTCAGTCGTGACTGCCAAAGTACTGTCAGTTTAAGAATGTGCAGAGATTTATACACTAGTTCTGAGGCCCCCTGGGACTCAGCTAATTGTACTCATTCCTTGCCTACACAGTAGAATAGATTTATAATCATTGTAACCTGAGAAAACACTAACTTATTAGTGTTGAACACGGGTTGTTTCACATTAAGATAAAGTAACTAAAACTAAAGTCAGTGAGAGACTTTCCTCTAAAGGTCCAATATGCTGAGAGCCCCTGGATAAATTTATGTATTCCAGACACCTTGAGTTATCTTTAAGTGCTGTAGCCTCTCCTGTGATCTCTTTAGAAACACATACCACTTCTGGACACCTCTTATTTAATTTCCAATCTATTCAATCAAGGTTTGGACTGAAAGGAGGGAGTACAATTTTGGGGATTTATTTATCTATGGAAATTTCCCATGAGTCTGGATATATGCATTACAAAACCTGCTTTCAAATTTGGGCTTGACTCCGTCGATTGGGTAAATGTTAGCAGTAAACAGGTACTTGTTTTCTTAGCACAGAACCTCTAAACACATCTTTTCCCCCACACAGAGTCGACTCATAGGATGTATACAAATGTTCTGTTCTATTCTAACAAATATTTTCATTTTCTAAACCAAACTAGAATAATAACTCCCTTCCCTCTGGGCTTTCTTGTGTTAAGAAACAAAAGGCAATCTCAGTTTGTAGCAGTTTTTTTAGTCCACATCACCAGTTATCCCAGGCAAGATGTGGTTCTTGTATTTTTTTCAATAACTCGTTTATGCACATTGTGATGTAGAATTTCCTTCATTTTACAGACAGGTTGTAAATTACAAAGTTCAGGATACTGATTCCAAAGTTAATGCAGGAGCATTTGCATCCATCATCAGTTAGGTGACATTTTAGAGTCATTGCAGTTTGTAAGTGACCTTTGGGGTGGTAGTAATGTCTGTGCAGCCACTGCTGCGCTGTCAGCTTTGCTGCAGCCACCAAGTCCCATTGCCTGAAAAAAGTCAATCCCAAAAGACTACCATTTCCAGGAAATAAACTGTTTGAATTTTATACTAATTACCTTCCTCATTTTCTTGCAGCTCCCTGAAAGCACTCAGGTGAATAGAACTCCAGATGGATATGGGTTTGACCCGGAATTCAACTTCTGCCTAGATGAAATAAATTATTTCATTTCAGATTTAAAAAAAAAAAAAAATCTAGATATAATTTAAAAATTTTTAAGTGCCCGAGACATTAGTAATGCATTTTCACAGTCTAAGTATTTCAGGTTCTTCTCAGAAAGCACATGGCAAATGTTAAGTCTGGTCTCACCAAATCAGGTTCTCTAGAACGGATTCTCTGTTGAGGGAAATATTTTTACTTATTGTGGGGAAAAAAATAAAGTAATGCCTCTTACCACACCTACAAGATGACCATTGCATAGAAATGTAATGTCAGGGGAATTAATGGAATCTGTTTACTAAGAGGTATCTCCTGATGAGTGGTCTTTGTTTTACCCTTCTTCCTTTCTTTATGATAATTTAGTGATAGGAAAGCTTCAATGGAATTTCATGAACAGTCTACAGAAACTGAACCTCCATATCAGGCAGTTTTAATAATGATGGTGTTTTAATAATGGTGATGGTGTTGTGTCTTCTTTTCCTCCCTTCCCCTCCCCAAGCATTTCATGGAGTTGTTGTGATCCAGGTGCAGGACCTGGCACTGCACCTTGCTGAATCTCATACAATTGGCCTCAGCTCACTGAGACTCTCCAGCCTGTTCTTGTTTTGTGGGTTCTAATTAATTTTACTTTCTAAAATGGTTAGATTTTACCACCCTCTCCAGTGAGCCTGCCATTTTAATCCTTTGTTTCATCTTTTTTACTAATTTTCAGTGACCAGGAAGTTTTTTCCAATTTCACTATCATAAGAATAGGAAAAAAGTTCCACTGGAGATTAATGTTAGCTTGTCAATCCTAATGAACAGTTTTCCTCTCTTTTATTGTAATTTTTTTTTTTTTTTTTTTGCCAGGGATCTGGAAAAAAAAAATCCCTTATTTATATAGCACTAGTTGACCCACTTAGCAGGTGATTATTTGGGATATATGCCACTATCAGCATTCCTTCCTGTTAGTGTTTCCTTAAACAAATGTTTAGGAACTCTGATTACTGTAAATTTTCACTGGAAGAGTTGTATGAATGAGGAGTTCAGAATTTCAGAAATTTGAGCTGCCTATGAATTTACCATGAGCTTATGGCTCAAAGTACTATTAATTCGATACTTCTCCTCATTCTCAGGTGAGCAGAAAAAGAGTTAATTGATTATGATTTTCAGGTTTCATTTTTTTTCTTCTGGCTGTATTTAAATTGGGACTCTGGATCATATTTTGCATTTAACGGCTAACTGCCTTGTTACATTTACAGGAAAGGCAGGAAACTAAAGCATATGTAGTGGGAACAATTATGTTCTAGTAGAATTATTAAATTATGCAGATGTTTGAGTTAAAATGAAAGTAATGATGGCCATTTTAGCATGGATTGTTCTCTTAACTGCTTTTTAAACAACCTGGAACAAACTGGATTTTAAAGGCTAAAAGTTTATTCCTCATGACATCATGGGAAAAGAAATAAAATCGTCCGGCATAGTGTATCACTGGAATAATATTTTGGCTTTGTAGGTAAAGTTTGTTGTCTGTCTGTTGTGTTTTGTTTTTTTTTTTTAAATCTGCATTGTACCTTGATATAAAAAGGAATAAAAGGAAAAGAGTGTATAAGAATAATGTAAGAATGTATATCTTCCTTAAAAAAGAAATTAAATTTGTCTTTGTCTTTCTTTCATGCTAAGGAAATTACATTTTGGATAACTTTGTACCCAGACATACCTTATCTAAGTGTAACTCAGGTGGGCAGAGGAGAGGGGCAGGATACAAATATAGATATCTAGGATGAATGAGAAGGCAAACCTAAGAAACCATTTATTCTAACCCAAATTGGTATTTATTGTAATGATGCAGAGACCTTCCCTGAGTACTTTTCACCACTTTCTATATCCTAGCTGAATAGACTCTTCTGAGAGGCTCTTGCATGTTCCTCAATCTTATGGCTTCCAACAGAGAGGGATGAAAGGCATAGAGAAATTGTAATGGTGCTTTTCATTCTTGTATTTTTGCAGTATTTATTTTCCATAGGACCCTGTCCTGATGATTCAGGACTGTCAGTCTTGTGTCTATTTGGGGATGGGAGTAGAAGTACATGTCACTGTCTGCATGACCTTCTGTATGTCTTGTTGCTGGCTTCCCACCTTTCTGCACTGTAGTATCCACACCATTCCAGTCCCAGTGTTAATCCCCACGTCTGGCATCCTGACTGTCTCGGGATGTGAATGAACGACATGAGCAAACAAGCACTTGACAGGACAGGACAGTCTGACTTGTCCTGTGAGTTTCAGTGACTTTCAGAGAGGTTAAAACCAGAGTAATCACTTTTTCTAGGTGGCATGAAGATAGTAGAACAAGGTGTAGTGGGTTTGCAACATGGCTTCTTTAAGAAGTGGCTAAAAAGTTTCTTAAGGGTCCAACAAATCAAATCCCAGCTGTGATCCCAAGGCCAAACTCCCAAACTCCATTACTGACAAGGCTGGACAGGCCAATCAGCGCCAGTCACAGCACCTCTGAGAATCACATTTTAGAGAGAGAAAAATGCAAACAGCTGCATTTTGCCACCAGAGAAGGGAGTGAGAAGATGTAAGAAACTTTGCAGACACCAAGGTCAGTGNAGGACCTGCTGCCTGTGGAGGTGAGAGAGACAGGAGGACATAGGGACAGAGAGGGAGAGACCTATGCCAGAGCAGGTTTGTGGGGGGCTCTTGTGACCCCAAAGGGGGTCCAGGCTGGAGCAGTCTGGGCCTGAGGGTCTGAGACATTCTTTGATCCTGTGACTGCACCCCATGGAACTGACCCATGCAGGGGCGGTTGGTGAGGAGTTGAAGCCTCATGGGAAAGGACTCAGGTTGGAGGAGGACTGTCTCCCATGGGTGGGACCCCATGCTGGTGCAGGGAAAGAGTGTGAGAAATGCCCCACCCCCCCACCAAGAAGGAGAACAACTCATGAGGAACTGACTGAAGACTGAAGCCTCCATTCCCTATTTTCCCCCTTTCCCCTGTTCCATCCTGGGGAAAAGAAACATCATGAAAAGACTGAAGTCTGCAAAGAAGAGAGGAGCAGGGGGTAGTCTTTTAAGAACTGTTTATATTTCTCATTATCTGACTCTGGTTTCCGTGTCTGTGTGTAGTGTAATAAATTACAGAGTTTTCTTGCTTTTCTTCTGTGTTGAGTCTGTTTTGCCCATGACACTGATTGCAGAATGTTCTCCCCCTGTCCTTATCTCAACTTCGAAGCCTCTCAACATGTATTTTCTCCCCCGTCCAGCTAAGATGGGAGTGATAGAAAGGGTTTGGAGGGAGTCTGACCTCCAGCCAGGGTCATACCACCACACAAGGAAAATTGAATATTTTTATAATCTGAGTCTTTGCCTCAGGTTTTCTTGAAACAGGATATAAAATTTAAAGAAATGTAAATCTTCTATTAAGCTTCTATTTTTTTATCATCTTCATGTGTATTTCTGTTGGCATACAGGTCGGCACGATAAATACTCTCATCTAGCTATCTAGCAATTGGCTAAACTTACTGTTCTCATTTTTAATTGCTGGAAAGTATCCATAATTGCTACTACATTAGCTGAAGAGAAATGCCAAAAATAATTTCTGAGGCAGAATCTTTATTTGGCAAAAAAAATCAAAAGCTGGTGTTCAGTAATACTTCAATCTTATGTAAATTTTGACAATGACAGAATTTTCTCCACTGGAAATGCTACTGCCCTATAATTTTTAAATTCCAAATTATTATTTTTTTATAAATACAAATTTTGAGATCTAAAACAACTCCATGAAAGAAGCAACATGTGAACATACATATTTCAGTAACTGCAGTGTAAGTCTTTATGACCAAAATAATACTTCTTTTTTGTTTTTTATTACGGGTAAAAATTCTTAAAGCTGCAGCAATAAACTTCCTTGAATTGTGATGTTTTTTATTTCAGACCTGAAGGAGGTCAGTTACATTGGTACCCTCCTTTCATATATACTGAATTCAGTTGAATTGACTGCTCTTGATCTAAAATTGTTCCAATTCTTACATGACTATCAATGTAAAACTTAGTGGCAACAAAAAGCTGCTTTTTTCACATTCATTGCATTCAAGTGGTTTAACTTTCTTAACCAGGTTACATTTTGATGCACATGAAGACCTGGGGACCTTACAGACCTTAAGACCATGGCTTATTTGCAAATCCTTGGTGAGGTTTTAAATAGTTGTTTCAGAAAAATTATGTAAGAATAATTATTACAATTTTGTTATTTGAAGGCATTTAAGCATTTGTTATTGTACATATTTTTTCTTGAAATAAATATTGGAAAGTAATTATATGAAAAGCTTATATTTATATGACCTCAAGACTTTTTTTCAGAGCAAATCTCCAAAATCAACAATTTGAAGATGGAAGTCTGTAGCAGTAACACTAATTCCACTTAACATGTATGTAGTATTTTAATTTTGTTTTGCTCTGGTACAAAAATCTGGCATCCCGATGCCAAAATCTTAGGTTTCATTTATTTCACATTAAGTTTGCAGCATTTGATAATGCCACGTGGGGTTGTATTTGAATACACTACATATACTGCAAATATTTTAATGGTTTTACAAGGTCAGAGTGATCCAATTAGCTGTATGGTCATATTTGTAATCACATTATTGTTTATCAGATAATATGCGATGCAGGTGAAAAAAGGTCAAATAATCTAATATACTGTTGCATCACTTGAAAATGTCATCTCTAAACCATGTTACCCTAGGTCTTTTATTTGGGCTTTATTTCAAGATAACTTTTATTGTACTGAAAATAATATTCATATTTTTTTCTTCTCTGTTATGAACAGCTAGTTATAGAAATGATCTGCATTCATATTGAACAGCAGTATGTTGAATTTATAATCTCCTATCTGTGCAAACGATTTTTGTCACAGTTTCTAAATGTCACTCATGTACCTAGTGGCAAATCTCTGCTGCAGCAAGGTGGGAGTATGAAATCAGCCTTGACACGCGCACACGAAGGGATGTTATAGTGAGATCTGAAGTGTCCGTTTCTGATGAACTGTACACATTACTTATTTTAACACAACTAAAACTATCATATACATGGCATGGGAAAATTTAAATTTCTTACAGCAGTTCCCACTCTGTTTAAAGTGGTCTTTGTCCTTTTTTAAATTGAAAACTTATGTGCAAAAGAAAAGCATCAAAAGTGATCTATAGTCCTGAAGGTGTTTGTGTGCCTGCCTGTGGCTGCCCACACAAATGCTAGACAGTGCACACCAATACTTTGCTGCCTGTACTTGTTTCCTTCTTCAGCAACGACTAATCAATTGCAATTTGACTTAAATATATCACTTTGTTTGTGGATGTTTTCTCTTTATGCTGTTCAGTGTTTGATATACATCTGTCACATTCATGTCTATTTAAATTTCCATGACTGAAAAAGAAATGTAAGCTATCGTTTAACAGAAAATTGAGGCCACTAGTATAATAAAACTCACAGTATCACAGAATGGTCTGGGTTGGAAAGGACACCAAGGATCATCGAGTTCCACCCCCCAGCCACAGGCAGAGCCACCAACCTTCAGGCCTGGATCCAGACATGGTTGCCCAGGGCCCCATCCAATCTGGCCTTGAACATCTCCAGGCTTAGGGCATCCACCACCTCTCTGGGCAGCCTGTTCCAGCAACTCACCACTCTTTCTGTGAAGAACTTAATCTTTGCGCAGTGGCAGTATCATAGCCAATGAGGTTAATCTGAGGCAGAGGTTTTTTGTTTGTGTGGTTTTGATGGAGGGACTGCCCAGATGTGTGCCCAGGAGTGTGGCCGCACAATTCCCTGGCTGCAGGGAGTGCCAGAGTTTGCTCCTCCCAGGGGAGAATGGCAGCAATCCCACCTGTGTGAGGTGCACATCTTCCACCTGCTCACACCTGAGTCCAACTGGTCAGTCTTGAGTGGTGTATCCCAGGGCTCAATACCGACCCATATACTATTTATTACCATAACATGATGGGACCTAATGCACACTCAGAATGGTTGTTCAGTGTAGACACCAGAGGGTTGCGCTCCCATTCACACAGACTCTGACAAGCTGGAAAATTGGACCAACAGGAACCTCATGACGTTCATCAAAGGGAAGTGCAAAATCATGCAAAACCCCATGCACCAACGTAGATTAGAGGTTAGAGAAAATTATGCTTGCAGAAATAACTTTTTGCCTCCATTGGTACTACTCTGCTTCCATCACTTCTTGGAACTCTGTTCACTGCCTGTGGCATTGGGGAAAACCCCTCGAAACAGATTTGAGAGGAACTGGTGGTACTAATTGGCAGCAAGAACATTAGCTTTAGAAGTTTAGACTGCTTCGAGGAAAATGGCAAGAGTAATGAAATGTAAAATTATACACCTGTTTGCTGCGGTGACTTAACCACAGTAATAACTGGACCTACCATTCCCAACTGCATTTCCAGCCTTTCAGTTGCATCACTGCAGTCTGATTTTTTGCCTTGGAGCCTTCCAGCTCATGCCCAAGGCTGCTGTGACAGGGAGTTTTTTCTCCATGTGTTTGAAAGTGCTCGTGACTTTGGCTGGCAGTCTTAAAATGTTAAGTGTGCTATCTTGGGTTCTGCAGAAATCTATTGCCATTGATGTTCTTCCTGCTTTCCTCCCCAGCTCCATAATTTTTAGTTTCTAGACTGACACTAGGGAATAAGTAAAGTTCTGTAGATACTTCAGTATCTACTTTCAGTAGAAAGTAGTCTTCAGGTAGCCGTTAAGTATTTTCCAATAACACATACAGAAGGACTAACTACCAAGTAATCAAAACATGCTCCGATCAGCACTATTAGTATAATGGTTGCAAAAGCAACCAATAGACAGATTGAGTAGGTCTTGAAACTAGAGCTACTTTTGAAAAATCCATTTGAGGGGAACTAGTGTTGCACTGAAGAACATACTCAGAAGAGGATGCTTACATACAAAAACCACTCGTTTCTTTCCCCAGCTTCACATAGAAAAGTTTTCCCTTTTTCTTTTCTCTCTCTCCTGTGTTTTTTCTTTTTCTTCTCTTTTCCAATTAAAATTAAGGCAGGCCATCAAGTATATGCTCAATAAATACACAGTTGTGCACCTAAGCCTGTCTTATCATTCTTTATGCAACATATTTCAACCAGAGAAATGCTTGTGCTAGACAACCTGTAAACTTTTGGTTTAGTAATGCTGTTCAAAACAACTCTTCCTAGGTCCTTTATTTGCAGGTGGAATTCCATCTGGTAGAAACCTAACCTTGCAGAGCTGCCTCATCAATCACAATGTGGTTTGGGAATTTAGAATTGTTATCTTAATTTCAAAAGCTTTTCTGAAAAATCAGTGTTCTAAGCACGAGGGGCATTTCTACTACACTGTTCTGCCCAAACATGCAATACAGAGCTGTGTCTGGCCCAGCACTTTCGGAAGTACCTCAGGTTTTTTAGATAATTCTTGATTCTATTACAGATATACCAATATTTGTGATTTATTTTCACCATGCATTACTGGACAGTATAAAGCTGAAAGTCTTCCTACACGATGAATAGATATCGAGACAAAATAAAACTAAGCAGAAAATAAAGACCAGATTCCTTCAGCACATGTTGATAAAGGGAGGTGGAAAATTAAATAGACTGACACTGGATATTCTTTTGTGAAGTCTGGGTCAGACCTTTAGCTTTTCAAATCAAAGAGAATGAAGGAATGAAACAGGGGAAAGTGCAAGAAAGCAGGCTCGTTGCAGTAAGAATAAAGTTCTTCAAGAATAAACTTTGAGACTGTAATATTGAGAATTTTGGTGTACATCTTCCAGACCATGGCACTAATGTAGAAAGATCTTCCCTACATCTTGCATTTCATGCCAAAATGCTGTGAAGTCCTTAATTAGAGGATGAAGACTGAAATCTGTGAAAACAGCCTTTCCATGAAGTGGAACAAAAGGAAGAAAATCTGTGAATTTTAGATGTAAATAATTTGAACTTATGGAAGATGTGCATATGTACATTTAGCCTGTGCCTTGAAGAATTTGTATTCCTTTGATGTCAGCCGCACTGTTTGTTGCACACTGAGCAGACATCTCCATTCCACAAGCTACATGGCACAGAGGTCCCTAAAATTTTACAGTTAGTATAAAATGTGGATTTCAGCCCGAATTTAATTCACCCTGAATTATATTATTTAGAACCTAGAGAAAGTTTGGACGATGTCCTATGAGGTGCTTTAAACATATCTATAAAATGTTAGAATAGAAAGTAAAAATAAAACTGGGCTGTTCTGATTTTATATCACTGGGAAAGGTGAATCTTAACTAAACAAAGACCCTTCTTTGAAAACTTTTAATACTCATTAATGACTCAATTTGCAGTCTGTTTACGGACTCCTTTACAAGTTTTATTCAGGATTATTCACAAGCACACCAGCAAAACTGCTCAGCCATGGTACAACTGTCATTGGAAAGACAGCCATGATACAACTGTCACTGGAAAGACATTGATTGAAGCTATCAGAGATGATTATGTTGCCCTTCCACTATATGTTAGCTTTTGTACCATGTGGGATGTATAGTCTGTGGCAGAGGCAATTTCACAGGAGAAAAGCTTTCTATGTTGTTACCATGCTCTGTTAACCATTCTACAACAAATGAGGCAGGTGGCCTATATATGTGTCTTCTTTGGGACATAAACATCAGCTGTTCCTAGGATATAAGTCCTCCAGTACAATGAGTGAAACAGGATCCTTTAAATAAGCAGTAGATGGTTGCAGTGTTTGAGAGCACTGAGCAAAAATATTATAAATATAAATGGCAAAATGATTTGTAATCTAAATTCCCCTAGATTTGTAATCTAGGGGAATTTACCTCTACGGTCTTTTAAAAACAACTAGTTTACTCTTGTGTAAGTTATGTATACATTTTAAAAGATAAACCCATTAGAAATGTAGCATAGTACCTATAATTACTGGGACTCACTAGCAGGGATGGACACTTCTTCTGCAGAGACCTTCCCCACTCATCCAGCTGTAGCTCGCACACTAAAGGTCCTGCCATGAAAAGCCGTACTGACCTTTAAAGCTCTCCCGGTTGCTCAAATGCAGATATAGAAACAGTTTGGGTTCAAGCTTTTGCCTGCCATAGGCCTAAGGAGACTACAATGCAATACTGCTCTACAGTTTTCACAGAGATAAAAAAGCTAAACATCCAGACATACCTCTAAAACCCAAGGAGCTACCATCACATCTACTACTGTCCCAGAAACCTCTCCTGGTCATTCACCTGCAGACACAGTCAGAGTTCTATTCCAAGCTTTCCACTCCCATAGGACTAAGGACTATCCCATGCAATATTTCTGTACAATTTTCACAAAAATTGTACATAAAAAAGCTAAACTTCCAACCCTAGCTCCAAAATCCTGGGAACTACCATCACATATCCTACAGGCACTGAAACCTCTCCTAGTAGCCCAACTGCAAACACAGAAACAGTCACACTACAACCTTCACATTTCCAGAGAACTGGCTGGCACAGGTGATTTGAATTGGCCGGGCCTGTTTCCCAAGCAACCAGCACAGGTGAGCTGAGTTGACCGGGGTTGGGGGTCATCAATGAACAGGAGGTGGCAGTTGGTGGTTCTCAGCCTCAGCCTGGGGCTGAACCACAACAAATGGCTGATGAAATATGGCACATGTAAATTTGTGTATACCTGTGGTCAGGGTGTGGCAAGGTACTGCATCCTTGGGCAGTACAGCTGATGTGAGAGTGCTAGAGGGCTAGGGAGGACTGTATTCTGTTGCAATGTCTTTGGACATGGTTTTCTCAAAGGCCTACATGCTGAATATTTCTCCTTTCCTCAGCCTGTATTCTCATATGCCAATATTTCAGTCCTGCATTCTTTTGGATAAGCTACTTGTGTTTTGCTTCTCCAGCCTTCCAGTTCTAGTTTTTTCACCCAGTCATCTATGGATTTCCACTTTCCTAATCTCTTTTACTCTTTTGTGGAAGACTCTTTCCTTGCTCTGAACTTCTGTTTTGCTCAGTCTCACTCTTACCAAGAGGTCTTGCTCTCTTGCCTCATCGGCTTCCTGTACTTATTCCCCACATTCAGCGCAAATAATGTTTCCTTTTTTGATTCTATCATCATCTCCACTTTCAGTCTTCCTTTTTCTTCCTAAACTTGCTGGAAACTTTTCTTTCCTCCTTTCAATTTTTGTCATTTCCTGCATTCCCTGTTAGGTGGCATCATGTTAGAAGCTGAAGAAAGAGGATGTATTAGGTTGGTGCTAGACTGGAGATGTAAGTAAACAAATTACTTCCATTCAGATACTCATGCCCTTAAACATCTGTCCCAACACAGCCTGCAGCAGGCCAGAGCAGCCCTGAGCTGCAATGACAGAGAAGGTCTCAAGAACCCATAGTTTGAGAGTGACAAACTTACATTGAGCCTTCACTTATAGCTGTCACGATGAGGAAAAGGGAGATGCGAACTGAATCTATAACTTGAGCAATCTACTGAAGCATTTAAAAACTCATATTAAACTGTCTTTAAATGGTAGGTGAAATTTTGCTCCAAGTTTTTTAAGCAGCTGAAAACACAGTTTTGGAAATAGGGGTTAAGATAAATACCAGTACTATAAAATCCTGCTCTGTTACAACTTGAGGTTGACAACAAAACATGGAGTTATGCGTTTACAGATTGAGAGGGACAGGGCTCTGGTTGAAGGTTGTGCAAGCAATACCAAAATACAGACAGCAAAAAGGAAAACAGGAATTGAGAATTGAGATGAAATAGCAGCTCTCCATGAAACACATTTGTTCAACCTAAAAAAAAAATAAAATACTGGAGCAATTACATACTGCAACCTGATAGAAAGTGAACGATTGATCTTAACTGGTTGAACCATGCATCTGAAAATGACATTTCATTCAGTCTTTAGGAAGACATGTGTGGCCAAACTATACACATTTAGGCAACCAACTCTAAATTATTTAGACAAAAAGAGGAGAGCTAAAACAGATCAAGAAAAAACATAGGCCAGATGAAAACACATACATGGGGTTGTAGAAGCATGCAAAGAAAATGGTTTAGAAAAGAGAAGGATGGTTGCTGAACTGAGTTTTCCCTGTTATGTCTTTATCACAATTTGTCATGGGTGAATGATGGAAGGGGAACAATTTTTAGAATATATAATGGTTTTGTTCTATTCAGAAATCAACTTTTTAAAAATATCTAGAAATTCCTCAAAGGGAATAAATAAAAAATTAAAGTTCAAGCATTTCCCAAGCTTTTATTGACATTTCAAGGCTTGACGCATTCTCTTCATATGTGCACACATATGTCCCCATAGACAATTTCAAGTTACACTGTCAGTTAATGATGCAGTTTCTTAAAGGCAAACCTTCTTTGAAAGTCTTTTTACTTTGTATTCATTGTGACTACCCTCGGTCTCTCATCTTTGTAAGCAGCTCTCATTCGTGTCATAGGCAGTTTAACAAGCTTAAGCTCCACAGCACCTTCTGGTCCCACATGTCTTCTGACAGAGCACAATATCCACAAAGCTATCAAGCTCTGCTGCATATGAAATTAGGAATACACAACACAGCAGACAACTCTATAGAAAGAGATAATAATTGCAGATGTGCAGTAGCAGTGGAAATCTGACGATGGATTTGGGAACTCTGGAGTCATGCAGTATGATCTCCTTAACCGTCTGCTCCTGTTTTGGAGAATTCTGCTTTTCTCAAAGCTGAAAACTTAGCTGAATTAACAGATGGAAGTAAATTCAGGGCTTTTAAAATGATTTCTTGCATGTTTCTTTGAAGGCAGAGGACATTCCCTATCAGGCTTATTCAGTATTTGGGACATATGCTGTTACCTTCAATGCAAAGTATGCAAAAAAAGATAGAGTAATCCTTCTGGCATGCTCCTTCCCTGTGCACTCTACAGGATCAAGGCACCTGTTAACTTCAATGAGAGCCTTTAGTATGCAAGTGTTATTTATTTGTATCAGGGGGTAAGGGAGTTACAGATTGTCGGAAAAGAAGATGCTGGGAGACCAAAGGTAGTGAGCTAACCATCCCTCAACAACAGATTCTCATAAATTTTAGTCAGACATGCGTGAAGAGATCAGCAATGGCTTAATTCATAGTTACCTACAGTTGAAAAACTTCAATGAAATATTCCTTGGAAAGGTTATGTTGGGCCCCCGTGAAAGGTCTTTACCTTTGTTGCTGATATCTGTCTCTTCTCCAAGGAAGTTTGGACCAGCTGTCAGCTCAGCACTTGCTGCTGACCAACCAGGCTCTGCCATTTGCCAGCACAGCCATGCACAAGGCCAGGTGTGCTGCTACTGCTGAGAAGGGAGTGTAAAAAAGGGACTTTTTACAAGTACTGATAGGGTAAGGGATAATGACTTTTGACTGAAGGAGGGTAGATGTAGATGAGATATCAGGAAGTTCTTCCCTGTGAGGGTGGTGAGGCCCTGGCACAGGTTGCCTGTAGAAGCTGTGGCTGCCCCCTCCCTGGCAGTGTTCAAGGTCAGGCTGGATGGGGCTTTGGGCAATGTGGTCTAGTGGAGGGATTGGAACTCTTTGAACCCTGTTCCAACCCAAACCATTCTGTGATTCTCTGACTCTATGATAAACAATGCCATGTGTTTCTGGAGAGAGGAGGTTGTCCCTGCAGGGAAACGTGCCGTTTCATCCCATATCCCATTTCACAACTCATGGGAGAGTCTGTCCAGGCCCTCTGCTATGGGGTCAGTACTTGTTGCAGCAGAAGTAGCCTGGGAGATGCCAGCAGATAAATCAGTCTGTGGGGACATGGGATCATCAAACATCAGATCTTTCCTTTTTGAACTTTTTCTTTATCTCACTGTCCAAATTCAGCCCTTTGCTTTTGCACAGAGCTCCTAAAAAAGCCAACATACAAGCAAACGTAAACCTCACTAATACTTTTGGGCCTCCCTCAGTCCTTCCTTCCACTAGTAGTTAGTGTACCAGATTAACTTTGCTTTAAATATGAATCAGGTTTGTGCAGTGCAGATTCTCTGCTTTAGTCCTTTTTAAAAGCCAAGCAAATTCAAACACAGCCAAGAGCAAAAATGCAGCTCTTTCACAATTGGCCACTAGCTGTGAGTTAGTTTTATATTTCTGTGTGCTCAGCATGAGATATCCAGGAGCCGATTTGTGGAAGCCTTGAGCACACAGCTGCAGCTGAAATCACTTAAAGTTCTACTTTGAACACACAAGGTCCTATGAAATGCTAAGTGTTCAGGAGGAAGATGGCTCAATGCTGTTAAATTAGGTGCCCCACATTAGTGAATGTTTTTGACAGTTTAGGCTTTTACTTCTTTGGGCCCTAGTTCCTAGGGGGTAAAGCAAGGATAAGACTAGGTAATTGGGGATGCTGTCAGACTCAAATAATTAAGGTCTCTGAAGCACTAGGTTTACAGTGGAGAAGATAAAACCAAATCCTTACTGAGAGCAATGTTTTAGTGTTCAAACACTAACTGCCCTCTTTGTTTTTAGAATGCTAAACTATTATTTCTCAGTTCTATACCTAATCCTTCTTATCATGTGGAAGATGTTTTCTTCCCTGAGCACTATTTAAACCTTCTTTATTGAATCCTGCTTGGAGCAGACACCTGATATATATGGTTCAAGTTTGGAAAAAATGAAAAGCAATGAGAAGCAGGTTTGGCTGGGTGAATGCCAGCTGTACCTATCAAAAATGAGTTGGACTAGATGAACTCTGAGGTCCCTTCCAAACCATTCTGTGGTTCTGTGAAATGCTGCTACTTTGCCTTATATATCTATGTACCAATGTAATTATTGAAGATCACAAAATGTCTGTGCCTGAGTTTATAAATGCACCATTTCTAATTCTTCTTTACAGTTAAACTAGGGTCTTAGCAGAGGTGGAATCTGGACACTCACAGCTTTGCAGAAGTGAAATTCACTGTGATGCAGAAGTATGGGTTTTGAATCCACTTGCTAAAGTGCTCATCTGGCTCAGCTGACTTGTGCTAAGGCAAGTTCTGGGTTTAGTTCAGTACAAGGTCTCAACAGATGGAGAGATGAACTTTTCATCCTCTAATTAGCATATAATATTTACTTGTTATGATCTACCAACACCCACAGCCCTGATATGAGTAGTCTCATATTAACACAACAAACAACTTGAAGTTGTTTGATTATAATCTGTGTACTGACAATGACTCTGGAATTTTCACTCATCTAATTTTCAAACTCAGTTGTCAGCTTTATTTCTCAAGCCTGACATATTATAAGCACTGTAATATATATAAGATTTACCTGACAGTCCTGAGACAAAATGATAAGATCTTCACTGCTGTGTTTTGTTTCTGGAAGATAAATTAAACTTTTTTTTTCATGAATTAGAGTTTTCAGAGCTAAATACAGTAGGGACTACTAAAATTCTACAGCCTTGAAATTATTGTCGTTCAGCAGTTTTACTAATCTTAACTATTCACAACCAGATAATAAAACACAATATGCTCAGAAAAACTACGAAAAAGATGTCAATTCAAGGAACAAATTTTGGGTACATCTAAGCACCTGATCTGAGAACTTTTCACACTGTGTTCTCATTGTCACTCGATTCATGGAAGCTTGCAGAACTAATCTTGGTATTATGAAATTGTTACTGGTAACACTTAATTCTCTGTAAATCCACTGATGCTGATGAAGGGGCAGGTGGTACGTGTGGCTGTAATGAAACATAACAATTGCTAGCTGTCGATGGCAGGAGGGGGGTGAACAGCAGGGAACATTACTGTAAGTGGATCTAGAGTTTCAAGTAACAGGATGGTCAATTCCAGGGTCAAATAAATTACCCATGTCATCCACCCGAAGCAGCAACAACTTTAATTGCATTCTTCTTGTGGTCTGCCTTTATCAATGAAATTTTAAAAAATACTCATCCAGCTCTTGTTCCAAATGTTGAACAAATTGTCTAATTGCTTCATAATACAACCTCTGATCAGCTACCCATTTAATACACACACACACAAAAGATATGGTCGATAAATTGCAGAAAGTGCACAACTAGACCATGAAACCTTTAACTCTCTTCAGGCTAATAGCTCCCTGAGTAGCATTTACACAGGTTTTTGAGATTAAAAAAAGAGTAGCTGATGGAAAAGCACATTCCTCATGCAGTGTTCTCTGATTTTATCCATTGTTCCAAGTGACTTAGATTGAAAACAGGAAGGTTACTATGACTGTAGCTTGATAGCTTTTTTTTTTCTTACAGCCAACTCAAACATGGTTTAATGCACTGCTGTATTGTAAAACAGCTTCTGAATTAATTTGTGAAGACTTAGGGTCACTATTTTATACTATTTTTGAAATAATTTTTTAAGGAATAGTTAGGTCTACTGAGGACAGGAATAAAGTGTTATTGGAAAATGCTATTGTACTCTGGTGGAAATTACTAGGCTAATTCCTCCACTT
This sequence comes from Heliornis fulica, assembly GCA_013399135.1. NCBI lineage: Eukaryota > Metazoa > Chordata > Aves > Gruiformes > Heliornithidae > Heliornis > Heliornis fulica. Next base: position 33,116 of record VXBZ01005430.1, read on the forward strand.
ACCTTTCTATTACCCAGGAAAATGAATAGCTCAAATAGCCCAGCTAAAGGAAAAACGTTAAGCAAATCTGTCTTTTTAGTGTTGATTTAGCCTCTCACTGGTAACATTCTTGTTGAACCTAAGACAGATCTGGGAGCAGAATAATCACATTCACTGGGCATTTGAGTGAGCTAAGTGAGTTTAAATCAATATGCCTTGTGTCCTGGACGCACCTGACTTAGATATTTACATATAGTTTATCCACACACCATAAACATCACCTGCACTTAAGAAGTTGTTTTCACAATAGTGTCTCCTTTTATTTTAAGAATAAAATAACATCAGTTTGGTCTTGGGGAAATCTTAGAGATTACTATGTAGTGCTTCTGTTACAGAGAATCAACGGGCCCAGACAGTGTGGGGACACGCAAGAGATAGGGCATAAGATAAGTGGGAACACTTAAGCACGGCACAGGCCTGCCTTTTGTCATGTAGCCGCTTCTCCAGCTCTGTGATGAGACCCTTCCCCCTTGGCCAGGCTGCTGGCTGAGGTAACGCATGGAGAGCCCTGACCCGGAGAGGGGTGAGTGAATATCTGATTCGCTTTAAGTTTGCAGTTTCGGATGATTGACTGACCCACGGGTGGTATTTAGTGCGCCTGTGAGCTGTGATGGTGTGTTCGCGAATCTGCTGCGGTTGTAATACTGGATCTTGTGACTTGCCTAGGGCGGGAATGGTGAGTTTTGTGACGCTGCTATGGCTCATAATACAGCACGTCGTGACTCGGCTGTGCTGGCAGTAGCGCGTCTTGTGGATCGCGGGGGGTTGTGATAAGTGTAGTCGTGCTTCTGAACTGCAGTAGTGCATTTCTCCATTGTATCCATAAAACCTCCCAGTGACGTATTGAATCTGCACATGGATTTAAAATACGTTATTATTTTTAAAACCCTGCAGTCGAGCGTCCTTCCGTCACAACTGCCCACATGGACTGTAAACGGAGTGTCGTGATTAACTGAGCCCAGGGGTTTTACAGTTGCCTTGTGCCCTATCCACTGTACGCCCACAAGCTTATGTCCTTGGAAAGTGTAACGGAACACGTCTAATATGCTTCTCTGAAATGTCTGACCTTCAGCTTTGCAAGGGTGCTTCCCTTTTTGCTACCAACTCACTTAAATTTCAAAGGGAACTAGTCTGGTTATCTCTGGTGACCTCAGGCTAGGTCATGAGTTGGAAACCATGCTTGAAAAGCTTCAGTCGATCTCTGCTGTCGAATAATAAGGTAGAAAGTGTGAAGGTCTACAGAAGGGTTCTCCGTCCTGATAGAGATGGAGGAAACTAAACCAGATTCACTCATCCTATCCTTTGCACTCTAATACATAAAATACATATATATATATATATATATATATACATATATAATGTACTTCTGTTTCTTGGTCCTTCCTTCCTCTTTTTATCCTTATATTCTCATTTTATTTTTATATGCCTTGACAGCTTGGGCAGTCTTCTGTCATAGTTCATAGACTTTCTTACTCTCTAAATGTACTCTAATTATTTTTAATATCTTCCTTCATTTCTCTGGAGACCTCTCCTGCAAATTCTTCCCTTGACTGAGATAAAGACAGTTAGTATAAGCACCTTTGACTTTGGAAAATATTGGTCCTTTTCTGCTATCAAATGCTGAGGCCTTTTAGATATATTTCATTAATTTTCCACTGGAAATGTAAATATAGGCAGAATTAGTCTTCATGCTTTTGTAGCTCAATCAAAATTAAGCAATCAACTTGCAGTCACATGAATCAAACAATTAGAATATTATGAATGAGTCAGTTATCTAGAACAGATCCAAGATAGGATCCCCTGTTCTTAGTTTATGGCTCCATTAATGCTTTGTAAATTATTATTTCTCATAAGGATAACGTTTTTAACAGCGTTTCTCTCTGCAGAAAAATTAGCTTGAACTATAGCCAGGTCTGATTGTGGGGTTCAACAGCAGGCTCCTATTGCTTAGTACTGTGAGAGAATTTGTCTTCATTCTTCTCCCAGTTATTCCAGCCCAACAGGCGCTTTCTGTTTTAACCATGGAAACAATTCTAGTTTTGAACTGCCAGTTAAAGACAATAAAAGACAATACTTAATCCACCATTTAATTTTTTTTTGTGAGCAACACACACACGGTTCATAGCTCAGTCTCAGTCACTGCTTTCCAGTCCTGTTTCTGTTAGCCCACCCTGTACTGAATTTCACCTCGTACACACCTCCTCTTAGTTCTTCCCTTCAGCTGTTTGTAGTCCTGCCATTAATTTACAAATACTTTTTAAATTAGAAAGTTTAACTGATCACTGCCTATCCCGCATTTGATTAGGCACTAATTGCATTGCAGCCCAGTTATTGCTGTTATCAATATTACCAATGTCTTCCGCATTGATCTTTCATTTTCTGTGTAATGATATTACTTCTTTCACGGTCACATTTAAATTACTGTTTTGGTGGAGGTTTTATGTCCCTTTTAAACTGAGCTCTGTGTTCAGCTATGATGTAGTCTGGTTCTGCCATGCTCCATTGTCCCTCAGTACTCCTTTGGCTGCCATCAGAGGCAACTGATGCAAAGTATTTTAATGTAAATTTTGATGATCAAGTAGCTTGAATGCAGTGCTTCAGAAATTCAGATACTAAGCTGCATGCATCACAAAAAGATAGCACACTGGCTTAGAAAAGTAAAGGGTCAATTTGAGCAATTATTTAAGGTTTTGAAATTGTTTGACTGTTCCCAAGTGAGAAAGATACTGCTCCAAAAATAGAACTCTAAAGTTTTGCCCATTTTTTTTCCTTGTTGAATGGAATGGGAAAGCTGGATAATGAAGATTAACATGGGACACATTATGTTGCATTAACAGTGACAATGACATTCTGTAATTAGGAGGTACTTGAATTAGGGAGTAGGCCAATCACCAATAAATTTAAGATAAATGTTTCTATTGATTTTAAAAAGCATCTAGATTGGTCTGTAGTAGCCAGGCTAGAGTTTGATGCAGCTTTCAGTGAAGTTAATGCTGCTATGAATACTGATTAAGGGCTATAGAAGCCAGTTTAAAACACACCTTAGTTAAGCTTCTGCTTGTCTGAATAGGGCTATGCAGGATATGAAGAATAGAGGATTGTATTAGTTTCCTTAAAAATTACAGTAGTCCTTGACAAATGAGAAATGTATTACTTCAAGAGTAGAGGTTCAAATGTGAATTTTCCTTTCAAATTTCTTTCACGTTCTCTTAAAAAGAATAGTTTTAAGGGTTCACTGTTTTTTCTGAGGGACCAGACTGAAGAAAATGTGTGATATGAATGCTGGGAGTCCTTGAGAAGCAAAAAGTGAGAGAAATTATCTCTTTGCAGATTCCCCAAGAGCACTACTCTGAAGTATGAGATTTGCTCTTGAAGTCCGTGCAGCATTTCTGACAGAAGTCTAGTTCTCCCTTCCCATACTTGTTTTTCCTTACACATACCAGATGATGGTAAGTGTCCTCTTCCCACAGAAGGGGAGTCCCTCAGTAAAGAAACTTTTTTTTTCTGTTTAAAGTCTTCAGCTTTCTTTTCCCGTATGACTTCTATGCAGTAGAGAGCTTTAGAAAGAAAACTTTGCTTTGAATTGGAAGTAAAATAAGGTCATTATAAGCTTCTGTCAGGAACTCTGCAGACACCTATTTATACCCCAACATAACTTTTGGGCTAACCCTTTACTGAAAACCTTGAATAAGAAGCTGTGAGAATTGCAACCAGTAAATGGCACAGTTAATTATTTTAAACATATTTTAACCCACTGATTTATAATCTTCATTAATTAGATCTGAAAGGTTATTTTCCATTCACATGTTCTAGATGTAAAGGGAAATTATGGCCTGTAAAATAAGCCTAAGAGTACAGAAAAGATTAAAGAAAAAAGTAAAAAATAACAGTGCGGGAAACCTAATATTATTTTTTTTTATTTGTGAAACTATATCTTGGGCCTAAAAGGTTCTGAAGATGACAGCACAAGGAAAATCATATTTTTGTGCCAAAAAACCAAGATTAATGTTGAGAAATTTTTTTTTTTAAATTATTCTGACCATGCTGCGCACCAAATGGACATTGAAAAAAAATTTTACAGCTATAAGCTACACATATAAATCTGCTTTTAGAACAAGAAGTTGCACAGTACAATGAAAAGGCCGTGTGAAGTCTGTTGACATATTTCATATGCCACCCACAGGAACCTGGATAGGCTTGAGAGGTGGGACTATATGACCACCATGAAGTTCCTCAAGGTCAAGTGCAAGGTCCTGTACATGGATTGGTGCAAAGCAAAAATATGGGTTGAAGGGAGAGTGAATTGAGAGAAGCCCTGAAGAGGAGGACTTGGGGATGTTGGTGGAAAAGCTAAACAATGAACAGGCCTTGTGTGCTTCCAGTGCAGAAAGACAACTATATCCTGGGCTGCATCAAAAGAAGTGTGACCAGCAGGTCAAGAGATGTGGTTCTGCCACTCTACCCCGCTTTTGTGAGACCTCAGCTGGAGTACTGTGTATGGGTTTGGGGTCTCCAGTACAGGAAAAGTACAAGCAAGACATGGAGCTGTTGAAGCAAGTCCAAAGGAGGGGCACAAAGGTGACCAGAGAGGTGGAGCACCTCTCCTATGAAGACAGGCTGAGAGAGTTGGGGTTGTGCAACCTAGAAAAGAGAAGGCTCCAGGGACACCATGTTGCAGAGGGCCTACAGGAAGCTGGAGAGGGAGTGGTTACAGGGGTGACAGGACAAAGTGCAATGGCTTTAAGCCAGGCTTTGGGCAGCTTGGTCTAGTCAGGGGTGTCTTGCTTATAGCAGGATGTTGGAACTAGATGGAATTTGAAGTCCCGTCCAAACCAGTCCGTGATTCTATGATTTAGACCTAGAATCTTGACTTTTCACAGAAATATCTTGTTTGGACAATCTGAATCAGAAACTAAAGAAAAAATGTTTTCTTCCTATTCTGTTCAGATCCCTTCCAACCTGCTCTAACTCAGAAATTTCAGCATGTACCATTGTAAGCTCTGCTTTCTGCAATAGTACCCCCTCCCACCATGCTCTAGCCACTCTTTCTCTTTGTCATCATTTATATTGCTCCACAGCTCCTCGTTGCTGGATGGCAAAGAGGCATCTAACATGGACAGTTCTGAACTACTCAAATACTGTTTGGCTTACTGCCACTGGCTAGAGTTAAATAGACTAATAGGTTAAATAAGTTAATATAGTTAACAGATATTCCTCTGGAGGGTGGGGGATGGGAAAGGGTAGTAAGCTGAACAGAAATCTCTCTCCTCCCTCTGTCTTCTGTAGGAAACTAAAGGAGCACAAAACCTTTGTGATGTCTACTCAGCTATCAAGTATGGTTGTAATTATTCAGTGTGTTCCAAAGTTTTCTGGGAAGGGTAGAAAATGAAAGGGACAGACAAATAGCATGATTTTAAAAGCCTCATTTCCTATAAAACAAGGTAAAAGCAATCAATACTTATGTCTCAGTGATGATGGTTCTAATTAGATGCCAAATAGTATATCCAAGTTATGCTTTTAAAGTGGATTTTGCAGAATCTGCATAATAAAGTGTCCAAACATCAATGCTTAACTGTTCTCAAATGTGACATCCTTTGAGGCTTACTGTGCTATACTGACTGACCTAAACCTGCACATTTCATGTTGAGATGAGAGAAATGTTGGACACCAAAAGGCTCTTTCATCTAGTGGAGAAAGGCATAAAAGGAAGCAACGGCTTGAGCTTGCAGTTAGACTTATTAAACTTGTAATGAGGCAGTTTTTTAATTGCAGTGGTGATTAACTATCAGAGCCATCAAGTAAAATGATGGTATTTCTCCAGTTGTTGAAATCCTTAAATCAAGACTGACATCTGTTCTGGGACATAAGCTTGAACCCATTACAAGTTATTTGGCTTACTACAGAGCTTAACTAGGTGAAATTGTACTGCTGGTGTTATATTTAGCTCAGGCTAAGTGATCTAGTGATCCCTGTTGGCCTTCAAATGTATGAACTGATGAAGTGAAGCTGACATAAAAAGTTGGAATTTGCAAACAGCCAGAGTTGAGGGAATATGGGATGCTTCATTTTGGTAGTTGAACAGCAGAGCAAAAAGTGGCCTGAGCCTAACTGAAACAAGTTTTATGCAGGGTTTGAGCAGTGGTAAAAGGAAATGGGAAAGAATAAGTAGCTTAGTAAAAAATATTTCATTTAAAATCTTTTATTATAAGATTTTTTTCTTTTCATTGTGGACAAATATGAGATTAAAATTTTTCTTCAAAACTTTGAAATTAAATGTATTTAAAATTTGTATACAACAAAAATTGGCTGCAAAATTTTTTTCAGAGAAAACAAATTTAATAATTCAAGCAAACAGTGCAAAGTATATCGATAATAAAAGCTGAAGTGCAGCAATAAACATTACCATGGCATGTCCTGATTGGTAAGAAAGGATGGATTGACAGTTAGAAATTACTTTAGAGATAATTATAAAAATGGTTGCTATGACCACAAAGAGAAGGCACCCTACTGTAGATTTAAACTTATTAATTTTAAATAATTTCATCAAAACAATACTTGTAAGATGCTTAACAACTGTTGTGGAGTTTTTAATTTATAGCTTATTACTGATTTATATTCAAAAAACTTTAAACAAGAAAAGGCAGATTTGCCTACTAACAGGAAAAGTTTTTCAACACTATGGAGGTGAGTGGCTTTCTTTAACTGCCTTTCCTCCTACCGTCCTTGCCATGGCCCTTCTGCTACCACCGACCTTCCTACACAGGCAGCTCTATTCCTCCTGGTTTCTTCATTGAAAAAGAGGCAGCTTTATTTCTTGAGAGTAAATAAAGAGTATCAAGGGCTGTGTGTATGAACCCAAAACTTTAGCTTCTTTACCTATAATAGTTTCTGAAGAAATTCAGCAGAAGTGATCAAATGTGTAGATTCACCAGCTCACTCGCAGCTGCCCTGAACCTTTGACACTATGCTGGTACAGACATATCCTTTCTGTTGCCAAAGGCAATTTTAAAATTGGTCCTGGTAATTCTACTCCCAGAATGTCTTTATTTCTGTTCAATAGCAACAAGAATTGTTCTCATTTTTTTCCCCACATAAACGAATTCTAGATAAAAAAAAACACTTCACATGAATAGGCAGATTCGAATGCTATTAAGATGGGACCAGTGTGATCATGTCAGCTTTCTTTGTTACCTTCATAGGCTTTGATTACAGTGGTCTGTGCACTATACACACAAACCCTCTAACACTTTAAATTCCTCCTAGCTTTTAGGTCATCAGAGAAAGCAATTAAACATTAAAACATGGGAAAGATGGCAAGAAGAAAAACATTTGTGCAGAACTGAGAGAGGTGGTATATGAAGTAAAAGTGAGGACGAGGACACCAAAACAAAAGATGTTCTAGCAAAAGGAATATTTTTTCCTCCTGTTTTCCATTTCTGACCTTTTCCTCCTCACGTAAAGATCAAGGAAGCAATGATGTAATGATACCTTGTGCTTTGAGAAATCACATTCCAGATTAATGAAATCTTTTCTCATTTTTGGGGGGGGACATGCACATGCACAGACATAAAGACACAGACAGATACAAAGTGAACAGTAGGAATTCTTTTCTCCCTTTAAAATGGCTCTGCTGTACATTTTTCATTAGCAACGAATAATGCATTTTTAAATTTTTTTTGAGTTTTCACACAATCAAGAAAACTAATACTCATAAAGCTGGATTAAAACTCCCCGCAATATTTGTTTTCTTCTGCGGTTACCCTCAAATCTTAACAAACATAATGGAAACCCTTGCTAGGGCTCAGGGAAGTCCTGAAAACTTAGGATGAGTTTTGATTTATCTTATAATACAAGATTTCAATTTCAAGCTTATCCTTTGTAGTTCCAAGTTCATCACCAATATTGACTTTCTTCTGAGTACTTCAAGATGCTGCTGTCACAGGTCCCTCGAGACTGCCCTTTCTCTCATCATGTTATCATCAAAACAATTTTTAAAGCAAAAAATATCTTTCTCCCTTTCTCCAGTCCTCAGGAAAAAAGCTAAGCCACGGTGACCTCACACTGAATGTAACCTTTAGTAGAAGTTCACTTGAAAACTCTCACAGAAAGCTTTCATTTATTATCTGGACTAAATATTGGCATTTATTTTTTTCACCAGTGAGATCTAGGAAATCATACTTAAAACTATCTAATGGGGGAGAGCGATATTTCAGAAGCTGCAGAGCTGAGACTTTTGAATAGAGAAATGCAGCCTTCTGTGAGAGCACTCAGAGAATGTCAACCCTTTGAACATCTTCCCATGACTCCTGCCAGTCACTTTAACCTGATGGGTTAGAATCAGGGGGAAGGCCAACAAGGAGGACGTCCCGGTGGAAGTCTGTTATTGACCGCCCAACCCCAATGAAGAGGTAGATGAAATATTCTTCAGGCAGCTGGGAGTAGCATCATGATCGATGGCTGTTGTTCTCGTGGATGACTTCAACCTACCAGATATCTCCTATAAGAGAACACAGCAGAGAGGGGTTCAACAAGGCCAAGTGCTGGGTCCTGCACTTTGGTCACAATAACCCCAGGGAGCGCTACAGGCTTGGGGCAGGGTGGCTGGAGAGCTCCCTAGAGGAGAAGGACCTGGGGGTGTTAGTTGACAATCGTCTGAACATGAACCATCAGTGTGCACACATGGCCAAGAAGGCCAGTCACATCCTGGAATGTATCAGGAATAGTGTGGCCAGCAGGAGTAGGGAAGGGATTGTCCCATTGTACTCAGCTCTAGTGAGGCTACACCTCGAGTACTGTGTACAGTTTTGGGCCCCTGACTATAGGAAGGATGTTGAGATGCTGGAGCATGTCCAGAGAAGGGCAGTGAAGCTGGTGGAGGGTCTGGAGCACAAGTCCTGTGAGGAGCGGCTGAGGGAGCTGGGGCTTTTGAGTCTGGAGAAAAGGAGGCAGAGGGGAGATCTTAATCACTCTCTACAGCAACCTGCAAGGAGGGTGTAGAGAAGTGGAGGTTCTCCCAGGTAATATGTGATAGGAGAGGAAATGGTTTTAAATTCCACCAGGGGAGATTTAGGTTATATATCAGGAACATTTCTATACTTAAAAGGGTTGCCAAGTATTGGAACAGGCTGCACAGGGAGGTGGTGGTGTCACCATATCTGGAGGTATTTAAAAGGTGTGTAGATGTTGTGTTTGAGGACATGATCTAGAGGTGGACTAGGCAGGGTTAGGCTGTGGTTGGACTCAATCTTATAGGTCTCTTCCAAATGAAGAGATTCTATGATTCTGTGAAACACTGTAGAAATAATCAAATTATCCTATAGAAGAGTTGCACCTAGTAAATCAAGATTTGAGATGCATGCAAAAGTTCTGGTTTTGGAATATGCTATTTAGCCCTGTGGAGACAGAAATCTCTCTGTGATGAACCACATCACCAAATGAACTGCAAGTCTTATTAGCAGTAAATCTTAAGCAACTTTTAAAAAACAGCATTTCCTTAGAAAATGCACCACCAGGTTGTCTAATTAAGAGGAAAATATCACTTCCCCTTTTGCCAATGCAAAGCAGAAGTGTGTAGTCAAGTCATTCCCCTCCTGTCTATATGCTCCCTTTAAGTACTGGAAGGCTGAAATGAGGTCCTCCCACAGCCTTCTCTTCTCCAGGTTGAACAAGCCCAGTTCCCTCAGCCTGTCCTCCAGGCCCCTGATCATCTTCGTGGCCTCCTCTGAACCCTCTCCAACAGTTCCACATCTTTCTTGAATTGGGGGCCCAGATCTGGATGCACTACTCCAGATGGGGCCTCACAAGCGCAGAGAGGGACAATCACCTCCCTGTCCCTGCTGGTCACCCCTCTTCTGATGGAGCTCAGGATACTATTGGCCTTCCGAGCTGCAAGAGCACACTGCTGGCTCATGTTCAGTTTCTCCTCCACCAGGACCCCCAGATCCTTCTCAGCAGGGCTGCTGTCAAGGAGCTCTTCTCCCAGCCTATATATATGTCTGGGATTCCTCTGGTCCAAGTGCAAGACCCGAGGTTAACCCAGGCCCACCTTTCCAGTCTGCCCAGATCCCTCTGGATGGCTTCCTTTCCTTCTATTGTGTCAACTGCATCACTCAGTTTGGTGTCATCAGCAAGCCTGCTGAGAGTGCACTCAATTTCATCATTGATGTCACTGATAGAAATGTTAAAGAGCACCAGTCCAAAGACAGACCCCTGGGGGACATCACTTGTTACTGGCCTCCACCTGCACACAGAGCCATTGACCACCACCTGCCGAAGCCCGCGATTACGGCGCGAACCGGGGTGAAAGTACACATCAACTTGGTGCAGATTCAATCCGTTTATTCCTTGTCCCTCACATCTTTATATACCCTTTGGTCCCAGTGTCTGGGAACATCTGGCAAGGGTGAGCTTATCATTGGTTATAGTTTTCTGATTACGCAACAGATACTCGGTCCTGAGTGGTTAATGCATAATCCCGCGAATTTCAAGCTTTTCGGTCACTCCCCTTGTAGTCTCTTTCTTTGTTCCTAGGCAGCCTTCCGGCTCTGCGGCAAGGCCAGGGTCCCTTGAACGTGGCCAGGGCTCTAACAACCACCCTTTGTCTGTCTTCCTTCAACCAATTCCTTATCTACTGATGTGTGGGCCCACCTGTCAATCCACATCTCTCCAATTTAGAGATAAGGATGTTGTAGGGGACGATGTCAAAGGCCTTGTTCAAGTCCAGGTAGATGACATCGGTCACCTTCCCTTTATCCTCTGATGTAGTCACTCCATCATAGAAGGTCACCAGATTGGTGAGGCACAACATTCCCTTGGTGAAGCCATTCTGGCAGTCCCAGATCACACGTTCTTTCTTCATGTGCTCTGACATACCATCCAGGAGGATCTGTTCCATGATCTTCCTCGTCAAAGAGGTGAGGTTCACTGTCCTGTAGATCCCTGGGTCCTCCTTGCTTCCTTTCTTATAGGTAGGAGTGATGTGACCCTTTTTCCAGTCCCTGAGGACCTCACCTGACAGCCACAACTTTTCAAGTATGATGGAGAGTGTCTCAACAATCACAGCATTGCACACATAATTGCATGCCGCCTCAAATGCAAGTCCAGCAGTGCATTATGAACCATACAAATGACTGCTTTAATTTCATACCTCATGTCAAACATGTATAACACCAATGTGTACAATTGTTTGGCTGAAACATAGTTTTAAATTATTTTCCACAACTATTCTGTTTTGCTAGTCTCTCAATCAGATTTTTATGCAACACACAGTTTAGGTGATAATATCTCTCTGGCAACTTACATTATTTTGAAATTTGAATCTCTTTTTCTTTTAAGATGACACCTTTTTTTGTTTTGGTGTTTTTTTGTCTCCAAGTTTAGGTGGTGATATGTACTGTTAATATTGAATATAAATTCAGTGGCTGCATTCTGTTCTTGAAGATCATATTCTCACTGTTTGTGGCTGCTTTTCTCACCCTTTGTGAGTCCCAGCCTTTTATGTTTGAGTACCGTTTATTTTAGTATTTTAATAATGGAGCATCCCGTAATCAAAACAGGGGATACTTTTATGATAGTCATTGATCATTTTTTCACAAAACTGCAACTCTTTAGCCCCCCTGAGAACAGTGTGATTACCTGATGCATGGTAACAAATGGAATGAAGTAATTCCACATATGGCAAAATACTCTAAAAGCAGAAGATGGGCAGCAACAAATTGCAAGGGCATAAGAATGGAAAGAGCACAGTTTTTGCAAAAGGGAGCATGCAGTCATTTTTGCTAGACAATGTTTTGTCCCTAGCAGATTCAGGAGCCATTTGAACAGCCTGAAGCAACATAGATCTGTAGATATACAAAAGCAACAGAATGTCCTTTAATGAAGGTAAATAGTGATGATACACTCCCCTCTAAGTACCAGGGTTTTCCAATTTACAGGCGCATGATTACTGACACCAAACAGAAAATTTCTGTTCAGCGAAAACACACATCTTTGAAAAGTTCTTATCTTACAATAGTCATTTTGTCTGCATTCAGAAAAAGAATAACTAGGAAGAGAGGACAAGTATTGATTAAGGAAGAAGGTGAGAAAGGAGGTCAACATAAGAGCTTCTAAACATGCTGTAATAACTCTTTCTCCAAAGGCTCACGCATCCGGTCTCCGGCTTTTGAGTGAGCCTAGGGGGCTGACAAAGACAAAGCAGACAGAAATACAGAACTGTCCTCCTCTTGGTAAATGCTTCCAGTAGCAAATGGGATTTCCTGAGCCAGAAGGTGTATTTGGACACATCTTTTTAATAGCCATTGATGGTACTGTCAAAAATTTGTATAATACTAAATGGGAATACCTTCCTATTTTGGTCCTGTCATGTTGAAACTGTGTGTCAAATTTGAGGTTATAAACCTTTAGGCACATCCTCATTCTTGTAGTGCCAGAAACACATTAGCTTCCTCTTTCCTGTGGCATCTGTGTCAGAAAGGCCTCATTTATCTTCACTAAGGTGAACTTTAAACACAGAAACCAAGGCAAAATGACAAAGCCTGAAAAGGCAAACTGAGAAGTCGGTGCAAGAGACCTGAGTTGGTTTGGATTCTTTTCCACATTTGACACCAAGTCACAGTATTCCAGCTCACTGCTTTGGGGCCCTTGGATGAGTATTACTTCAGTTTCCAAGATCAGGCACAGCAGACAATACCCATCCCAAAAATGTCCATTTTGAAGAGATTCTGAGAAAAATAACAACAGAAGAAAATTTATTTATCGGGAAAATAAACAGGTGCCCTTCATTGTTTGTGTGTATGAAAGGGGTTTGAATAACTCACAGGACCCATACAGACACTGTATATGTTAAACATAAAGCTGCAGCTTATTAACCATAATACACTTATAGGATTATTGGGTACTAACAAGTGCTATTACCAATGTCAGTGCAAGGGCACTGCCTGAGAACAACAACAAGGAAAGAAGATGAAATGTCATTATTTTGGGTAAAAAAAAATAAAATTAAGGACATTCTGTTTCATTTCTCCTCTGCTAAATCTCTTAAAAAATAGTGATTAAATAATTTGCCTATGGCAGTGACAGAACATCCCCTGCCCGCCCTCCCCTCCCCCCCCCAAATTTTCTAAGGAAAAAAGAAAGAGAAAAAAGAAAAAAAGCAGAGCTCATCTAAGATCAGTCTTGGAATTAGAAAAAGCAGTACTTGGGCAAATGATAAAATGAAGGGAAAAAAGAAGTGACAGCAATTTCACACATTACAAGTAAGAAAAATCTGAATATATTTCAAAATAGCTTCACACAGTGCTAAGAGAAATTAATGAAGGAAAACTGGGGGATGGGAACAGAAGAGGAGAATAAAATTACAAATCTTAATAATAGAACCTGTCGAGAGGGGGATGAAAGTCAAGGTGCAGTACTTACGACTTTATGCTTACTGAAATGGCTTGCACGTAATGCATCTCCTTCCTCTTAGACTTGGCTAGTGCTAGGTGCTTGACAAGAAGTCACAAGAAATCCTGCAGTAAACCTTGATATTTTTTCCCTCTGCTCCATAAATTTTGTGAGCGGCTTATGGTCTAAACAGGAGTTTATAGTCCTGAGATGTTCTCACTGATTTAGCTGGAAGATCAAATATCACATTTCTAATAAAACAAAACAACTAATCTTAGTCCAGTCTAATGGGAGTATGGATGTTCTCTCCATCCTCATAAATACTTCATCTTTTTGATACCTAATAAATTCTTGGCATCAGTGGAATTTTGTGACAGAAGGTTTAATGGATTAAAAAGTCCTGAAAGGAAATACTGTTTTTGAAAACATATAATTTAACTTTAAACTATGTTTACTGAATGGTAGTTGTCAAGCACATACTTTGCCTCGTCAGTCAATATGATTAGTTGTCCAATGCTTCAGTGCTTTAGTGCATCTATAATAGGCTATTAGCAAAAAGAAAGAAAAAAAGTCTTCATTGGTTTAGAAAAAAAATCATTATTAGGTTTGTTCTAAACCATGCAGTCCATATCTTCTGAATTTTGGTTGTTCATTTTATGAAGCTTTTTGTCGATTGCTATTTTGATGAGGATTTACTATTTTCAAAATATTCACAACTTGTTTTCAAATTGAAATCAATAACAAACATTAAAGGAGAGAGAGAAAAACAGCATTATGTAATCTACCCTACATTTCCCTTTAGAATAGAAACCCATTTTATGCTGGATGGCGTCATCTAGGAATGTCTGTACCACTGATTTCCAGTTTATCAGCTACCTCTTCACTGCCAAGTACTCTGGATGGGTGAACCGTAAGGGATGGTTTTTTTTGTTTTGGTTGTTTATTATTATTATTTTTTTTTT
>VXBZ01005430.1:51035-136003 GCA_013399135.1 Heliornis fulica
TTTGTTGGACCCTTAAGAAACTTTTTAGCCACTTCTTAAAGAAGCCGTGTTGCAAACCCACCACACTACTCTTGTGAAAATCCGATTCCCCTTGTGCTTATATGCTCCCTTTAAGTACTGGAAGGCTGCAATGAGGTCCCCCTGCAGCCTTCTCTTCTCCAGGCTGAACAAGCCCAGCTCCCTCAGCCTCTCCTCATATTGGAGGGGATACAGCCCCCTGATCATCTTTGTGGCCTCCTCTGAACCCTCTCCAACAGTTCCACATCTTTCTTGAATTGGGGGCTCCAGATCTGGATTCAGTACTGCAGATGTGACCTCACAAGGGCAGAGTAGAGAGGGACAAGACCCAAGATGTCCTTGAATATCCTAAGCTTTTGAAGCAGAGAGAGAGCTTTTGAAGTCTTATGAGCAGTAGTGCCAGAGGGCATGTGCAGTGAACAGTGCTGCATTTGAAACTATAGAAGGCACCATACTTATAATAAATTCTGTCAGGAAATACATGTCAACCACTGAAGTCAGATGTTGATGCAGTCATTTTCTGACAACATGAAAGAATTTGGAGAGAGTTTGGAAAGATGACAACATGGTCAAAATGCTGAAGGACTGACACTTCCTGGGAAACATTCAGAGTAGAAAGGAAACACGAAAGCACTTCCCTTTAGGGAACACAATATCCTGTGCTAGCCACATAGAGCTCCTTCAAGAAAGGAGAACTGCCTGAGAGAAATAATTATAGACCCCACTAGGAATAGGACTCAGAGTCTCCCGCAGCTGCCATTTCTCTGAGCCTTGAAATCACACTAAAATTCTGTGATTCCCCTCTTCCCACTCTCAGATCAGGAATCACTTCAATAAAGATCCTCCAGAAAAGCTTCTTTTCAATATATTTTCCCTCATTCAAAATAGAGAATTACAGAAATTTTCCACCCTTTGAAATTCAAGTAAGAGTTGCTTCCCCCAGAATTTGAACAATATAAGATACCTGGCAAAGGGATAGGAAATAGCCTTCAAGTTTTTCAACAGACCACTGTAAGCTGAGGAGACCTACAAAGATCATGAACTTTCAAGAAAGTATTAACTCCTGTAATATGATGTAGGTAGGGGATACAGTTTCACTCAACCTGTGCTGCACAAAGACCTGACCTTTTTATCATTGGTGTAGAGGGTTTTGCTCTCAATGGAAGTAAGCTTAACCGAGGTCTTTCATTAATTCCAAACTTGTTCCTTCACATGGCTTCTTCCTAGCAAAGAGAAAAAGAAAGTTCTTAAGGAAAAGTAAACTACGAAGTTAAAGGCTGGCAGCTGAAGGTATGAAAAAATCAGGGCTTCATGGCTGTGGATGTCAGAGATGCTCCCAGCAGCTGAAAGGAAAGGTCAGGAAGTGATCGCTGGTAATTTTCAGTGGTCTTTGGCCTCATTCTGAGATGTCATCTCTCCTTACTTCAAGAGAGTAGGATGGGGCTTGCCAGGAAAAACAGAAATGCAGAGATTCACAGTTGAGTAGAGTTGGCAGCATATGTCCCTAGAAACAAACATTTTAATGAACACTTCCATACCATTCCCATACTCAAAGCGCTATAAAAGGCACAGCTAACTGTGTGTCACAAATGCGATAATAAAATGCAGCCAAATAGAAACAGAGTCAAATATCAGCTCTGTAAACAGTAAAACAAATGGAATATTTTTAGTCCTTTTTTTCTGAACCACAAAATAGACTGGAAATTCAGTTGATAAAAAGCACTGATTATCCCATGTCAAGGAATCCAAAGATACCTCAGGAAACGCACTTTAGAAAAAAAAAAAAAAGACATCCTGCCATTATGCTTTCTGGCAAGGTCTCAGCTTTTTGGCTAACTTGACTGAAGGACCTGTCATAATTAGAACTCCAGTTAGGTAGTGTCAGGAGTAATATCTCATTCTTCAAAAAGATGAAGAGGTAGATTGTGCTGTAAGGACAAAGCAGCAAACAAATGAGGACACTGTTAAACATGATTGGGGGCAAACAGAAATTATTTCAACACTGGGAAGCAAATTCTGTGATTTCAGCTATCTTGGATTCAAAAGGGATTTATAAATAGAGAAGCTTGCCTGCTGCAGGCTCCCAGGATATCAGAATGCAAGAGCACTGCCACTCTAGCGTGGAAAGGACATAACCATTGTGCAGAGGCACAAAACCTTCAGTTCCTTTCAGACACATTTAGCTATTACCCATACTGAAGAACTAACCTTTCTCACCTTTGTGCTTTCTTGCAAAGCATGGCAGGAGGCCCATGAAAGGATATCTTTAATGATACCGTAGTCTATTGCAAAACTCAAAGACTTTAGAGATTACAGCAGTCGTAACTAGTTCCACACACAACGCGTCCCACAGGAGTATAAAAAGTGGGGACAACAAAGGAGAAATGCAACACAAACAGTGCTCAGGAAATGCCACTGTAAAAAGATGGGAGTTTGAAGAGATAAAAATTTCCCCTCAGAGCCACAGATGACCTGTTTACCCTCAGCACAGTATTCGGTGTGGCATACAGCCATAGTACATTTCATAACCCCCCAAAATAACTACAGTGTTTCACACTGAGCTTTATACCTATGCCTGCGGTCAGGTGGTCTGTCAGCTTTGTTTCACATCCCTGCTGTGTGCTGAATACATCATCCTGCTTCACCTGGTGCTATGTAGAGAGACTATGAAGTCCCTTGTACTTACACTGTAGAGTAGTGACCCACAAACTGGAACTGCAGTGACAGGTGCAGGTCACACCCAGGTTTTCCTTTCTCTGTCACTTCTTAGAATAAAATTAGCATCATCCCTCTGAAACATCAGGTATAACGGAAACTGTAGCGGTCTATTACAGTGCAAGCTACTCAGAGGGGCACCTTCTTTCTTCCTCATATGTCATTAGCTGTGTTCCCTAAGAAAGCAGGATGCTGCGTTTTGCAGCTGAAGTTCATGAGGAAGGAATCAGATCTGCAGTGAACAGCTCTCCCTGAATCAGAAAATGCCCCTCGACACATGCCAGCGGGAGGGTTATCTCACAGTGCTCCTTATTTAAGGTTATCAATCTGCTCTGTATTACAGTGTGATGTCCTTGTTTTTCTTCTGTAACCGTTACAAAGTGCTATTTATCACTAAAGGTTATAACTGGAGCTTAAAATCACCTATAAGAAAACAAACCCCATTCAAACAATCCACCTCATATTTCTTAAAAAAAAAAAAAAAAGAAGGTTAGTCTCTGGTTTTGGTCTTTGCTCTCTAAAGTGTTTAGACACAGTCGTACTAGTTCTCAACATAAGCCAAAATTTTCTATGGATGCGAGTCAAATTACTCTTGTAATCACCTTTCCCAGCAATGGACTAATCCTGATTGTTATAAAACTGGCGCACTTACAATGCTAACCCTCACCTGCTGGCATTTTCTGGAAAGGTTCAGTGCCATGGCATAGTCTCTTTGTCTTCCTAATAATACCCACAGTGTTACGCTGCATGATATTCAAGTCAAGCACTTGACACAAATCTCCTCCAGAGGTCCAGCATGTGGGATGCCATACAATTTGAGAGATAGCCAAGAGACACAGATATTTTTGCCCCCACTACCCTATCAGTGTGATCTAAGTGAACTATAGCTGTAGCAAAGAAGGGCAATAAAATAATGGTACTGGAGAGTCTGTGGGTTCCAGTGAAAGTACTATGATGCTTAATTATACTTGCTGATAATTTCCAGAGTCTGCAAGTTCTGAAAACATATACACAAGTGTACAAACACACACAGGCACATAAACAGAGAAAATCTTAACCAGTGTAATAAAGTATTAACGGACGTTTTCTGTAGGTTTATTCACAAGATTTTATCTCTGCCTCTGAAGACACTGTGCTAAAAAGCAGAATTGCCACAACAGGGAAAACATCAACTCCTCCATGCTCATGGTGATCACCCAAGCCTTGAAAAAGAACCTGTGTAAACTGCTCCCAGTTACTTGCCATTGCCAAGAACACTGTCTCAACCCAATATGTCCCCCTCCTTCTCTGTCTTCCCTACAGGCTATCAGATCACAGTATCACACAGAATCACAAGGTTGGAAAAGACCATTTAGATCATCGAGTCCAACTATACCTGTCCTATCCTAAACCATATCCCTAAGCACCTCATCTACCTGTCTGTCTCGTAAACACATCCAGGGACGATGACTCAACCACCTCCCTGGGCAGCCTGTTCCACTTCCCAACAGCTCTTTCAGTGAAGAATTTCTTCCTGACATCTAATCTGAACCTGCTCTGGTGCAATTTAAGGCTATTTCCCCTTGTACTATATCACCTGTCCCTTGGCAGAAGAGACCATCTCCCATCTCTCTACAACCTCCTTTCAGAAATGATAGGCAGTGATAAGGCCTCCCCTCAGCCTCTTCTTTTCCAGACTAAACAACCTCAGCTCCCTCAGCTGCTCCTCATAAGGTTTGTTCTCCAGACCCTTCACCAGCCTGGTTGGTCTCTTCTGGACCTGCTCCAAGACTTTAATGTCATTCTTGTAGTGAGGGGCCCAGATTGAATGCAGTGGTTGAGGTGTGGCCTCACCAATGCCAAGTACAGCAGCACAATCACCTCCCTAGACCTGCTGACCACACCGTTTCTGATACAAGCCAGGATGCTTTGGCCTTCTTGGCCACCTGGACACACTGCTGGCTCATACTCAGTCTGCAGTCCACCAACACCCCCAGGTCCTTCTCCACCTGACAGCTGTCCAGCCACTCTTCCCCAAGCCTGTGGCACCGCATGGGGTTGTTATGTCCCAGGTGCAGGACTCTGCACTTGGCCTTACTGAATCTCATGCCATTGGTCTCAGCCCATCAGTCCAGTCTGTTCAGGTCCCTTTGAAGAGCCTACCTACCCTCAAGCAGATTGACACTTCCTCCCAGCTTAGTGTCATCTGCAAATTTACTGGGAACACTCAATCCCTTTATCCAGGTCATTGATAAAGTTGTTGAACAGAACTGGACGCGGGACTGAGCCCTGGGGGACACCACTTCGTGATTGGCCTCCAGCTGGATTTGGCTCCAATGACCACCATTCTTTGAGCCTGTCTGTCCAGCCAGATTTTTTCCCAGCAGAGGGTGCACCAGTCCAGGCCAATGGTAGCCAGTTTCTCAAGCAGAATGCTGTGAGAAACAGTGTTGAAGACCTTACTGAAGTCCAAATAGACCACATCTACAGCCTTTCCCTCATCCACTAGATCCTCTCCCTTCTCTCACAGGCCAAACACAGGACCATGCAAAAAGGCACAGTTACCAGTGAGTCACCACCTATGTTTCCTCTTCAAACACCATCTTGGAAGATTTGGGCTGCTGCAGGCTCTTGGCAGATCAGGATATAAGATCCACAGGTAGTCTTTTCAGGAGTGGATTAATCCACCATTCAAAACAGATTCTGCTCGTGGACTTTCACCTGACCACCATGAGTATCTTATTTACATGGCTCTGTTGGATGGATTTTCAATCTTCTCAAATTTCTTGTCTTCTCATAGTTCAAAAGGAGTTAAAGAACCTAGCCCTGAATTTTCTATTTAAAAATGTATTTATTAAGGTTTGTTCTCCAGTCATGCTTACAATTCTCAGCTGATATCTGTATCTTACTGTGATAGGTGATGTGCAGAAACAGAGTAGGAGACACATCTGAAAATCTAAATAAATAGAAGGGAGGTGGGAGGGAAGTGCCAACAACTCAGTAAAGGATGCACTGCTGACACTTCTACAGCTGGAGCACTAAGACAGCAAGATAGGCAGAGTGACTGCAGAGGACAACTGGGGGATAAAACCTCACCCACCTACTCTAAACCCTGCATCTGCATGCCACATTCCCAGTTATCAAGGCTCAGAAAGAAAGTCTAAGACTGCAGCTCTCAAGCCTGTTCATGTAAATAAAACTGATTTCAGATCAACCTCTCATTTGCACCAGCCACAGTTCACACAATTCACACAGTTTCCAGAACCAACTATTCAAGTCCCTTGTGACTCTCAACTGAAGCCAGTATCAGGTTCAATTTTGGCAATTCTGAAGATCAGCAGGCCCATTTCTTTAAGACCTGAAGTATTGACTCAGAGCTGAGCAAAAAGCTGAGTCCATCAGTAAAGCAATAACAACTCCTGCACTGAAGGGTTGGGTTTTTTTTTTTACAGCTTGTCGTACAGATTTTAACGGGGGAGAGATCTGAGCTGTTTACTCTCATACTGCTTCTTTCAGTAGTACTGAAAATATATTCCTACTAATCAAAGAAATTGATTACATCGGGGTCAGAGTGTGAGTACTAATATAAGTTAGTGCAGGGTGGGTAGGGGGTGTTTGAACTAGGTGAACTTTGAAGTCCCTTCCAACCCAAATCATTGTGTGATTTTGGTCAATACGACACCTCAAACAATATTCACCCTCAACTACACAATGTGTTTTATCACATCTTAATGTTTGTGTTTGCATGCCCACATTACATCAGCAGCTTGTCATCATCCTCTGATTAGTACAGCCAGTGCTTCTGCTTTGTCATTTTCAATTAGTAACACCTAGTGCTTTAAAACAGAGGCTCCTTTTCCTAAGTGTGTGTAAGCTTAGAATTAATGTTGTTACATTTCAGAACTCTTTGTTTGGTTCATTNAGGAAGGAAGGAAGGAAGGAAGGAAGGAAGGAAGGAAGGAAGGAAGGATAAAGACCATCTTAATAAAACGTGGGTGTTCATTGGAGAAGAGTCAATATGGTTCTTATAAAGCACTTCACATATCTATCAGTTGTTTGGAGCAATCACAGGCAGTTTGATCAAGCAGAATCCAGATGATGTGTTCTCTGCAGTGACTCAAAAAATACTCAGAGAAACTGCCTTGTTATTTTGATGATAGTGTCACTACATAGATATGTAACTCATTAAAACCACCAAATATTAAGAACTGAAATTGACATTCAGCTTTCTCAGTGCAGCAAAATGTACAGGTGCACAAAGTTATCTGGGGAATGAGAAACAGCAGCCTATTGCAGAATCAGAGAAGGGCATTGTCATACTGACTGACTGAGAGACATAAAATGGCAGGTGAAACTCAGCATAGATATCTGAAGTTATGGAGGGAAAAAAACCTGCCTTTTAAGAAGGTCGTTGTTGCACCAGCTCTGTTACTATTCCATAAAGGGATCTTAGAATTAAACTCTTTCTGTTAAAGATTTTACAGCAGCTCCCAAATCCAGCAGAGGTGTGCAAGTCTGGCCAGCAGCAAATTACTGGCATGTACACCTATGTGCCCTATGAATTACAGCTTTCCCTTTTCTCATCTTTGGATATTTCCCTCAACATTGCACAATAAGTTTTACGCAATCCTACAAGCCCTGTCTAAATGTCCATCAGAAATTCCATACGAGTCCCTGAAATATTCCCTAATGCTAACGATAATCATGTTTCCATCCCATGTCAGTAACACAGCTCAGGGCAATTCTCAAGGCTGTGCCCAAAAAGTTCTCTTAATGGTCATTGTTCAGTGACCAATGAGCTCTGGTCTTTGTTGCTGTCTCCATGGTCACCTGTTCCTGTACAGTTGTTTGTCTTTCTAATTTATCACTTTCCTTGTTATGTGTAATTTCTTTTATACCGAATAGTCTGTAGCTGTTGATAAAAGCTTACAAAACTGTGGAGAATTCATACAGGGAGATTGTTTGTATTTAATAGGAGGCAGGAGAGAATTAATGGGTGAAAGATTTTAATGAAGCACTTTTAAACCATAAGATTCATTGCTTCAACATACTGTGAGTGCAAAGAGTTTGCACAGATTCAAAAAGCAATTAGACAAAGTTGTAGAATAAAAAGTCAAGAGGAACAAGCTTCCATCTTGCTAAAATATTCCAGGCCAAGTATTTCTATGTGCTTTCATTTGTCTTATACTCTTTTATCTACATCTGTTATTTTGGGAGGCACAATACTGGGATAAAGTGACATTTTCTTGAACCTATTATAGCTATTTTATGTAATTCTGTGGAAAATGAGGGTTCACTTGGCTAAAAGGACACTGAAAAACACTTCTTGTTAGCAGCTTCCAAAACAACTCATGCATTAAGTTTGTATCTTTGTAATCAAGATCAGTGGGCTACTGACATAGATCTCTTCCAGAGTGGTCCAAATATCTTAATATTCAAGATCCCCACAGTTTTGGGTGTGGAATACTTTGTTATTAGTCACTCATCTGGGAAGTATACATAGGTTGAACCTGGAGAAGGTAGAAGAAAAGAAAAATATTTCCTTTTAAAATTCAAAATCATAGAATAGTGGGGAGTTGGTAGGGATCTTTACAGGTCATGTAGTCCAACCCTCTGCAAAGAGCAGGGAATGCTCAATTCAATCAAAAAGGCATGCAAAGACCAGCTGACCAAAGGAGAAGGAAGCACACTGAATTTTCTTATTAGGCAACCAAGATGAAATCCCAAATTAATCCCTCTCATGAATCTCTCTTGCTCTATATTCACTTACAATACTGTTTCACATATCATATTGTCAAGAACTGCATCCTTGCACATTCTGTAAACACTCTGGCTTCCCTCACAGCAGTGAAGACAGAATTTGGGAATTACACTTCCTTATTGAGGATTAAAATGTTAAAGTGTTGTTCACCCAGTGTAAAGGAAAAGCCCTTTTTCTCCCAAATTCAGCATTTTTAATATCTTAATTATAATTTGAAGCTTATAACTCACTGCTGAAATATCTTTGGAAATTTAGCAATATTTAATAATCTGTCATTTCCATGTAAATTCTTTCAGCAGTTCAGTTTTGAACTGGATTTACTTTAGTTCAGTGAAATTATGTACATTAATAGCTGCTGAGGATGTTGACCTTTGATTTTGATGGCAAAACAGGTGATTCACAGTATGTAATGAATCATTTGTGATAATATAAAGTACCTGTTGTATGGAAACTGTTGACTGAATTGTTTTCTAATTGACTCACTGAAATTATGCTTCAATAATATCTCACTGAAAATGAACAATATCATCCAAATTTCAGTGTTGCACCAAAAGCCAGAGTGCCTTCAATCTTCTGTATAAATTAGCAATAGATTGGATCTCTTTTCAAAATAAGTTTGTTTTCCTACAGTCTGGTCAGTATGAATAAAACAGGCAAGAGTAACATGATCAGTACAGTGTTGTGATGCATGGTTCACTGAAAGCCACAAATGTTGATTGCATGCATTAAGAAAATGCTAACTATACTTCTGAAAACAATAGTAATAAGGGGAGCTCAAAAGATCTCAAATCAAGTTTGTATGTATTGTGCCAAAAGGGGTTTATAGGAATTTGCAGATATAATAGTTCTATGAAAAATTATTGGTATAATAGTTTGGGTTGGAAGGGACCTCAAAGATCATTAGTTCCACCCCCCTGCCACAGTCAGGGACATCCTCCAGTAGACCAGGTTGCCCAAAGCCCCATCCAACCTGGCCTTGAACACTGCCAGGGAGGTGGCAGCCACAGCTTCTCTGGGCAATGTGTCAGTACCTCATCACCAAGGCTGTTCCTTTTATTTAAAATAAACCCTTTTATTTTACTGATACTGTGTTTAAATTAATATATTTAAGAAGCAAATTTGGATCAAGGTAATGAACATAGATTCTGAGGGAGACAACTGTGGATGTATTCATGTCTATTGTAGTCTGCTGCTCACTATGATCCTTTTGTCTTTTGGTTCAGTGTTGCCTCCAATATCTGCACTAAGTCAACCCAAGACTTATATACTGTTCCTACTGCAAAGACCCATGTCTGTGTTCATGGGTGTTTTCTACCTGTGTGGTATGAGGAGAAATCACATCTGTAGTTGCACGTTCAAAGCTATTAGAAAGACACGTATAAAACAAGATATAAAATGACACTAGAGAGAGTTCCTGTCTGGTAGCTGGATAATTAACTTTCTGGACGTATCATTGAGGGTCTAGATGAAGTTTTCTAACTTGAGGTAATACCTGAAATGCCTCATTTTAGCCAGCAAGAGTGCATCCTACACTTCATAAATATGGAGTGATTATTATTCATTACCCAGTTTTTGTCTATTTTGGACTGATAGTGTGCACTCCTAGTAGGTAAGGGCACTTACCATTGAAAGAAATTGCCAAACATGCAGAATGTCCTTAATAAAAATTAAAATTTTCAGTAAAAAAGATTTCATTTAGGCTAACTATTTCACAGTAAGCATAGAAATGTAAGATATTTCAGGGTCAGCCATTTTCTACTTGTAATGTTAAACCAGTTGAAAAGCGTGTACCTAAGAAACAGACATTGATAGCTAAAAGGAGAAGAGATGTGACTCCCAAGATATGTTACCTGATGGTTATGCCAGACTCAGTTAGGGACTTTGTTTCTCATTCTCTTTGATTCTCAGAATTTTCTTCCTGCAAGAAGAAAGCTAGTTAAATCACAGCACAAGCTTAGGATTTTCAGACAAAAGTTGGTATTTGTATTAATTTACTCTCAAATCTCAGCACAATGAGAGCATCTCTAAAAATACCTCTACATCTTTGCATTGAAGGCAGATAGGAATATCCTTGTCTAGACATTCTGAGACTTGAGACTTACATTGGTGAGAGGAGGCTCCTTTGTGAAGTCTAACAGGATTTTCATGGTGCCTCTTTAAGGTAGCTATTTATGTCAAGATATGGTAGGAGGAGAGACAACTGCCCATTTGATACAGCCCACTGAACTGGTTCTGTATGACTATAACCTGATCTGGGATTGGAATTGGGATTTTAAATCTACAAAACTACTTAAAACTTTGTGAAGGTTTTAAAGCCAATGTATAGTATATTTTGTTAATTTCTGATTAAAAATAAATGCTATAGGAGAGTAAAACCATTGTTTGCATGATGAAGGGAGCTTGGAAGAAAGAGCAACCAAAAATTGCCACCAGAATACTAATTAAAATTGCTAGTGATAGGGCTTTTATCATTATTTTATGAGGTTTAAATGGGTATTTTTACCAGTCAGGAAAATAATCATGATCCTGGGTCACACTGCCATATCTAAAACTTTGACCTCCACATAATTTGAGCTTCTGGTTTATTTCACAGCAGTTCATCTTCTTCTCCCACTGTTCCAGTTATAGTTCTTGACCCCTTGCTGCTGTACCTTTTTCACCTTGAATAAAATACAAGGTTTTTCTCCCTGCATTCAGAGTACTTCTCTGCATAAGAAACCACCATGCATGTTTTCTTGCTACTTTGCACTACAATAATAGCCTTTTCTCCTTGTTTTGGTTTCCACCTTTCTCTTTTGATATTGCCTATTATGTTTAGGATAGAATTCATTATTAGTGATTCCAAAGAGTCTTTAATAGACTTACAAAGCATCTTCCAAACACTCCCAGAAGTTTTATTCATGTATTGTTGTGCTGTGATTTTTATTTTATTATGTTCTGGGGAGAAAGGAGGAGGGAGTTTGGTGCATATTATGTACTTGTGACTGTCATATTGAAAATAAAACCAATCGCTTCAAGAGGGATTATAAAGAGCAACAGTAATAATGAAAGATTTTTAAATAAAAGAAATACTATGTATTTATACCATTACTTATCTCCTCATGTAAAAGCTTGACTTTAGTTTAATAGTTTGATTAATGTTGTCACTAAACTGAATTTTAGAAAAATATCATTAAATATTTTCCTTAAGTCTTATTCATATACATCAATCGCATCTCAATAAACTGCTGCTCAGAAATCCGTTCCCGAATAACAAGGTCAGTGATAATTCAACATCACTTGGATAGAAGACCTTCTGAGTTAAACATAATGTTCACCTGTTTTTCCATTCATTTTCTGTTTAGTGGAGTCAGTAGGAATATTAACTGCATAATGATGGAATACTTGGGCACAGAATTGTTACATCTCAGAAACACAAATGTGTAATCCAGCAATGACTATGTATTCTCTACACAAATGTCTTCCTGTAATTCTCATCTGTTAAACACAAAAGGCTGAATAAACAAATTAATAGGGCTAGCTTTTGATAGTCACCTTATACACTGCTTCCCACTATAGTTCCTTAGGAAACCAGTAATTGAAATCAATAGGGCTTTTGAGGGTGTAAGGAGGTACTCAGGAGGAGCAAGGGTTTCATGGGTTAGACTTAGCTTCTCTGAAATTATTCTGTTTCCAGGAAGCCCAACTGAATCATTTATTTGCTGAAAGGCTTCCTGCTTCTGAAATGTGAAGTCTATTTTGTTTTCCCTTGATGTCCTTAGTTACTGCCATTCCAATTCCTGTTGATCTGTAGCTTGAAACCACACCTGTTGCTCTTCCTAATGTTGGGATTTTTTTCTCATTTAAGTCAGATTCTGCTTTAAAGAAGTTCCCTTTTTGACTTCATAAACACTTGAAAATAACCCTTTGTTCTCTCTCTCTTTTTTTTTTTTTCCTTTCAGTTTCCACTCAAAACTCTCTGTCTTTTGCTTCAGGTTTTGGTATTGTTCCTCAAGACAGCTGTTTTGTTCAGTGTTCATTAGTATAGTAGTCCTTGAATCTATTCCTGTTTGCTGATTAGGAGTAATATTAATAAATACATTGCCTAATGAAATACTTGAACTAAACTTCACCTTGAATAGGAAAGGTATGTTTTTGTGCAAAGGATTGACATTTTTACTCTGTTTTACATTGTCAATAACAAAAGAAGCTGTTGGTTCCTTGTGTTCAGAGGCCCTTCTCATTTCAAATTTAGACTTAGTTCTTCCATCCCCCACATAGTTCTTAATGTGATTAATATGCAAAAGAACGGGTTTAGTTATGTATCTGAGTAGCACAATGAGTATGAATTAGTATGAATATTTATGACACAGTGTTTAGAGTTAGATCTTGAGAACGGAAACAGAAGTTTCTGAAACTGAGATCTGAGCTTTTACTCTTGTCCTTTCTCATGCCAGCAACTGCAGGGCTGGGGGGATCATGGTAGGATCTCAGTTTCTCTGAAGAGAAGGCTGGGAGGAGAGCTGTAAACATGAATGCAAAACTAAAGGAGTAATTCCACTGCCATGGTGTTTTAGCTTTGTGTGGCAAGGATGTGGTAGTTGGAGGCTACAGGGCTGGCTTCTGTGAGAAGCTGCTATTAGCTTCCCTTAGGTCTCATGGATTCAATGCCTGCTGGCTCCAAATGAACGTATTGCTGGTCAAGGCCCAGCCAATCTGTGACAGTGGAAGTGTGATAGTGTGATAAAATATTAAAAAGAAAAAAAAAAACCACAAAAAAACCCCAAACAACAAAACCCTAGTTCTGGTTGCTTTTGCAACCAGCGAGTAGTAAGAATATGTGAGAGGAACAACACTGCAGACACTGAGGTCAGTGAAGAAGGAAGGAGAGGAGGTGCTCCAGGCACCAGAGGAGAGATTCTCCTGCAACCCATGGAGGGGGAAGCAGAGTTTCCATCATCAAGCTGTGAAGGAAGTGGAGCAGTTGGAGGCACCTGAAGAAGGCTGTGGGCTGATAGGAAGTCCAGCTGGAGCAGGATCCTGGTAGGACCTCTGGACACATGGAGAGAGGAGCCCATGCTGGAGCACGTTTGCTGCAGGACTTGTGACCCCAAGGGGGACCCATGGTAGAGCAGTTGGTGAAGAGCTGTAGCCCATGGGAAGGACTCAGGTTGAAGAAGTTCATGGAGGACTATCTCCCATGAGAGGGACCCCAAGCTGGAGCAGGGGAAGAGTGTGAGGGGACCTCACGCATGAGGAGCAAGGAGCAGCAGAGACAACACATGATGAACTGACCGCAAACCCCAGTTCCCTGTTCCCCTATGCCACTCGGAGGGGAGGAGGAAGAGAATTTGGGAATAAAGTCCAGGGAAAATCCAGGGAAAAAGAGAGGGGTGAGGGGAGGTGTTTTAAGATTTGGTTTATTTCTTACTGATCTGTGTTTTACTGACTGATATATTAGGTTATTTTTTTCCTAAGTTGAGTCTGTTTCACCTGCAATGAAAGTTGGGGAATGATCCCTCCTGTCCTTATCACAACCCATGAGCTTTTTGTTACATGTTCTCTCCCTTGTCCAGTTGAGGAGGGCAGTAACAGAGTGGCTTTGGTGGGCACCTGGCCTCCTGCACAGGAGGAAACATGGAAACATGGTTTTCCACACATGGAAAAACACATTGATGGTAAAACCATAATCTTGCAAGAGGCAAGCAACCACAGAACTTGTGTAAACAAAGGCCCTAAGTCTTTATTTTAGTTCCTGGAGAAGATGATGCTCCTGTGTCCCAAGAGACACTTGTGCCCAGTGCTACAGAGCAGCGTGCCAAGAGACATAATCTGACTTAAGTTATGAACATGAATAGGTACCTGATAAAAGAGATGATTTATTATTGCTCTTATTAACATGCTAATTTGGGCAGAAATCATCTGCCAAGTCTTGTACAGCTGTCACAGATGGCAAAAATGTCTCTAGTCTTAGTATCGTGACACTGAAAATGCTCTGCTAGCTATAGTCTTCTAAGCCACCTGGGAAAAGCATTATCAGTTTAACCATTTTTTTCCCCATATATAATTTTTCAGAGATGGGTTCCACCCCTCTTTTCAGGCTACTGTAAAACCAGACATTTTAACAAACTCATTCAAACTGAAAATGAATGCAGGAAGAACACTTTCTGATCAGGAAGCATCTCTTTGTCAGGTACCTCAAAGTGTTTGGGAGTCCATACACTACAGTACTGCAGAAGCACAGGCAATCTCATGGTAAAAGATACTGCCTAATCCAAGACTTTTATTCATGTTTATTTGTGCTTATTTTTCATCATATTATTCATTCTTTCCACATTTGGTACAGGTTTGTGGTTTTTTTTCTGGTCCTACTTTGGTGGCTAATACTAAATGATCTCATTTAACTGGCATGTTTTCTTGTTTAAATTCTCTTTTTTTAAAGAAAACGATAATTCAGATGATGCTCAAACATCGGCTTATCTGCCTCTGCCTGCTTTGGACCCTGGTCTGTTAACACCAGCACATTCACAAGAAGTGCAGCTGATTATTGGAGAACACTTGGTTTTATTGTGATAATGCCTCTCTAATTGCCCTTATCAGGACAGGGCATAGAGAATTCCCAGTCCACTTGTAACTCACAGATCTTATTATCCTCTGCTCAGTCAAATGTAATTTTGTTTCCACTGCCTTTTTCAGGTCCCATAGATGAGACAGCAGGTTCTTCTTTTCATTACATTTGATGTTTTGACCTCTGCTGCTTGAGGCAGATCATATGTTAAAAACAATTAAACCATCATTAGGCTCCTGGGGGAGATGCAGAAGAGGACAAAGGCTCCTTTTGGCCTTTTGGTACTTCAAGGGGACAAGAAAAATGGAGACAAACTTCTTAGTAGGGCCTGTAAGGACAGGACAAGAGGTAATGTTTTCAAAATAAAGGAGAGTAGATACAGACTAGATGTAAGAAAGTTATTTTTTATGGTGAGGGTGATGAAGCACTGGAACAGGTTGTCCAGTGAGGTGGTAGATGACCCATCGCTGACAATACTCAAGGTCAGGCTGGATGTGGCTCTGAGCAACCTGATCTAGTTGAAGATGCCCCTGCTCGTTGCAGGGGTGGGGGGTGAACTAGATGAACTTTAAAGGTCCCTTCCAACCCAAATCATTTTGTGTTTCTGTGATTCTCATTAGCCCTTGTGGAGGGTGGTTTGCCCTGCTCCCTGCCTTACGATTCCACAGAGCTGGCATGAACGCTTCCCCATAAAATTGCTCATGCTAGTTAATGTTTCTGAAGAGGGCAGCAGCAACGTTGTGAGGCTGGTTACTGTAGAGCAAAGGTGGGACGTGCCACTGGCGAGGTGGTGGGAGAGAAGCAGGCGGGGATCAAGGTTTGTGGGAGGGTATCTTCTGACTCCAGCATTTTTGTCAGCTGCTGGAGGTGGCATTGATTATTCACAAACAGCATTTGAACATTTTAAGTCAGTGCTGACAACATGTTCCAGCATGAAGTGAGAGCACGTGGGGAGGCCCTTTCAAAGATCAAGCCAGCTGAAGCCTAACTCAGTGGGAGCATTAAATATCTTTTGATAGAGCTTGTAACAGTGTTGTTAAAAAGAAAGAATGTTTTCCACATAAATTTTGAAGCTACTGGGGACATGGGCAAAGGGGATCCCTGCAGAAACCAAAAAGCTTTTGTTTAACTTTCAGATCTTATAGACTAGTTTTTATGTATTTTAAATAATATATATGTATTAATTTCATGTATTTAATATAATGTTGTCTTTAAAATATTTTTCATATGTTCTAAATAGAAAACACTTTAAAAGTTCGTGATTTTTAAAGGAAAGTTGAAAATTCTTTAGAAAAAAAAAGAAATATCACAGAATTAATGTGGAGAAAATTAATTTACATCTTACTATTCTGTTTTTCTTGTGTAGGGAAAAAATTTATTTATTCTTCTGCCTTTTGAGACTTAGTTCTATCCTACTGGATTGAACTTCTTCATATATGAAGTGAAATTAGATTCAACAGTAGCTGAAAACTATTATTTGAATTTTGGGTGTATCTTGGAATGTTACTCAACTTTTAAATACCAGGAATTTAGGAGTCATCAAGTGCTTTTCCTCTGCTTCACACACCCTATGTTGCACATCTAAAGTTTCAAAGGATAAAAAGTTCACTCAGTATGTATGAACTTGGAAATCTATACAAACTAATGTGACACCAGCTTTATAAAAGCCAGCAGTGAAGAGAGTAAAATTCTTTCCACTTCTTAGGGAAATAATGTAGGGTAAGGCAAACCAGACTGAGGAATGGTGACCAACTGCTCTACGCACTGAACATTTCAGAGATGCTCTGTGTTGTATCACAATCCAGAAAGGGAAATGAAACCTAAATACAATTTGTAAAAATGTACAGCAGAGGGGGAATATATCTTCAGTCCAGTGTGTTAATTTGCATAGCACTTCATAAAGCGTTTTAAAAATTGCTGACTGGAAAGTTCCATTCCAAAGGTAAACTTTATCTTAGCTACCAGCTCATATAACCATGTGGGTTGTTGTCTTTTATGATGACTATTAGGATAAGAGAAGATTGAAGAGGGTTCTTATCAAAGATTATAAATACTTGGGCAGTGGGTGTCAGGAGGATGGGGTCAGTCTTGTTTCAGTGGTGCCCATTGACAGCACAAGAGGCAATGGGCATAACTTGAACATAGGAAGTTCCACCTAAACAGGAAGAGGAACTTCTTTACTGTGTATATACTTTCCTTCTTGTTCTGGCAGGGAGGTTGGACAAGATGATCTCCAGATGTCCCTTCCAAGCCCTGCTCTTGTGTGACTTTGTGATTGTGTGAAAAGATCTGTACATAATAGATGAGTGTAGCTGTTATTGTGTCAGTTTCATGTAAGAGTATAAGATGACCTCAGCATGTCATAAATGACTGTTTTCAGATCTCCTTTGGTAATTTTTCACCTAGTGAAGTCACTGCAGGTAGTACTTCTCTGTTCCACCTCTCTCTCCCCAAGGCACCCGTTTTTCATCCCCACAATTGCATACAGTGCAAGTCTTTGCACTGTACCCTGGTACAAAACAGACAGGGATCTCCTGGAGAGAGGCCAGCGGAGGCCACAAAGATGATTAAGGGCCTGCAGCATCTCCCCTGTGAGGAAAGGCTGAGTGAGCTGGGACTGTTCAGCCTTGAGAAGAGAAGACTGAGAGGGGATCTCATCAATGTTTGTAAATATCTGAAGTGTGGCAGACAAAGAGAGATGGCCAACCTCTTCTCAGTGGCTTGTGGGGACAGGACAAGGGACAATGGTTGGACTGCAGAAAGTTCTGCACTGATGTGTTGAAGAACTTCTCCACAGTGACGGTGATGGAGCACTGGAACAGGCTGCCCAGGAGGGTTGTGGGGTCTCCTTCTCTGGAGATAGTCAAGTCCTGTCTGGACGCCTACCTGTGTGACCTGCTCTAGGGAACCTGCTTTGGCGGGGGGATTGGACTCAATGATCTCTCTAGGTCCCTTCCAACCCCTACAATTCTGTGATTCTGTGACTTCTTCCAACAAAACTTTTGGGCTCCATATAACATATCTCCTCCCTCGAAGTCAGCATCTGCTAATGCATTTCCATCCCCAAATGCTTTCATCCTACCACCCTCAGTTTCTCTGTGTTTTTCCTGAACTTCTTCCTTTCCCCACATTGATGCTTCCTTTTCTTTCTTAGGGCAGCTCTAATAGCTGGGAGCTGGTTCATTAGTATCTTTCTTTCTCGGGTGAGAACTGGCTGTATGATGTAGGGGTATTGTTACCCAGCAAGCCATCAACAGCTGTGGTCCGCAGGGTCCTCAGACAGTGCTTCTTTGTGGTTAGGAGCCATGGAGTTTAGGCTGACCAGGAGAAGAGCTGTGGGTCTACTCCAAGTAAGTCGGCAACTGTACTCTGTCTTCAGGTTTGGAGGGCTGTTAGCTAAAGAACAGAGATGAGAAACTGTTTCACTCTCTTCTCTCTTTCTTTTTTTTTTTTTTTTAAGAATACTGATTAATGCCTACCAACACCTTCCAAAATCAATACGTTCTAGCTTCTAGGCCTGTAAAATGTGTTGATTTTGAAAGTTTTGGATGAACAGAGCAATAACATCAGATTGAGTCTATGTAAACTCATAGACTCACATAGGAACAAACTTGGATTAAAGATTTCCCTCCACCCTTTTCTTTCTTTTTTTTTTCTAAAATGAAGTATTTAATCACTTGAAAATTTAATTAATTTAATTAGTCTAATATTGGCAAACTATTTTTCATGGAGTTGTCAGGGATAGTGAACAAGAACCATATATGCCTCTGTGACTGGCACTGATGGTGTAACATTTGTAATAGTCTGGTACTGGGGCCTATAGAAATTCCGGTTCTAAAAGATATTGATAAAATGGTGCAAAGAGTTGAGAGAAGAGACACTGAACTTGAATATGTGCTTTATTAGCAGGCAAAGGGGGTTGGTTCCTATTGAGAAAAAGCTGAGAAACCTTATAAAAAGGAGTGAAAAAGCTACTCCAGAAGTTTCTTCAGTTTAGCAGGCATACAAAAGCTACCAGCGGCTACAGACGGAGTCTGGAGAATTTGGAAAGATGTGTATTTCATGGGTGGACTTTTTGGTGGGTAAGGAATTGGTTGGATATCCAGGTGGAGACTTGTGACAAGTGGTGTACCTCAGTGGTCAGTATTAGGACTGGTATTATTTAATATCCTTATCAATGACATTGATGGTGAAGTTGAGTGCACCCTCAGCAAGTTTGCAGATGACACCAAGGTGAGTGGTGTGGTTGACATGCCAGAAGGACGGGATGTCATCCAAAGGAACCTGGACAAGCTGGAAAAGTGGGCCCATATGAACTGCATGAAGCTCAAAAAGGCCAAATGCAAGGTCCTGTACCTGGTTTGGGGCAATCCTTTTCACCAATACAGGCCAAGAGATGAAGTGATAGAGGGCAGCTCAGCAGAGAAGGACTTGGGGGTGCTGGTGGATGAGAAGTTCAACATGAGCTGACAATGCGTTCTTGCAGCCCAGGAGGCCAACTGTCGAAGGGGGTGATCGTCCCTCTCTGTCCTGTTTTTTGTGAGAGCCCATCTGGAGTACTGTGTCCAGTTCTGGAGTCCCCAACACAGGAAGAGCATGGAACTGTTGCGATGAGTCCAGAGGAGGGACACAGATGATTAGAGGGCTGGAGTACTGGGGCCTTGAGCAGCCTGGTCTAGTGAGATGACCCTGCCCATGGCAGGGGAGTTGGAGCTTGATGATCTTAAAGGTCTCTTCCAGCCCTAATCTTTCTATTATTCTATGGTTCTGTAACCTGACTGTAGTCTTTGCCCAAGAGGACTTCCATTTGCATAGGAGATTAATGACCTTCTAAACTTAGTCTGGCATCGCTGCCATCCCAAGATGAGGCAATACAATTAAAATGAAGATAATTTTGCGATGATGTATGGGAAAGACTCCATAATCTTATGCTTGGATTCATTAACTGCTCATAGACATTTCCAATAGTCATATCTTTGTAGCAGTCACAGTTGTCTTAATTATTTGGAATTATTTCAAATTAAGTGGAAATGATCATTTGGTGAGGGATGGAATATTATGTGCAACAGTGTCAAACTTTTCTATAGAGGGTGTTTTTCAAAGTTATGTTTATTATTCAGAAAAATCAAAGACATAAGATAGGATCAAAGTAGCTGTACTTTAGAATGACACAGAAGGAGGGCAGTGGGAAGAGAATCAAGCATTCTGACCTACTTGAAGGCCCCTGGGCTCTCTTTATATTTTGGTTGAATGCATCAGAAAAGCAATATCACATCTCTAAAAACCAACATCTTTTGGGTTAGTTTATATCAATGTTGATGCTTGTTGACACCAGTTTTCTGAAAATATGCATGTATGTAGGGCAGTTAGAATAAGAAACACAGAATAACTCAGGATGTCGGAAGGTCATCTCTCAAGCCTCCTGCTCAAAGCAGGGCTTTGATGTTTTATTGGGCTGCACTAGGTTAGATATCCATCGGGGAGGACCATAACTCCAAAAGACAAAATTCTGTCCTGTTAAGGCAGTAATCTTATGTATATTCATGTCACTTGTAAATAAGTGCATATGAAGTGGCTGTGGAAATAATTTCTTTGGTCCTCATGTCTTTATTGCAAACATTGTGACTGACATTAATTACTGTCAGTAGCACAAAATGTTCAGGATCCAGTACATAAGTGTATATGTATGCTGTGATGCCTTATAAATAATACTGATGTTACCATTTTCTAAGTGTGACATTTGTGGACTTTAACTCTATTACAGTGGTATTACCTGTAAACATAGTGTTATTTTTCATACCTCTGTGTAACAAAAGAAAACAACCCCACCAAATACAGCAGGAATTAATAAAGTTCTTCAGAAAAAAAATCCAGTTGAAAGTACACTAAAACCTGCATAACTAAGAGAAAAAAATTGCTTTACTAGAACTTTGGAACTCCCCAGGGTTTTCAGGTAAGGATAAAAGTTATCATTACATCCACAGTTATCCTTAGTTATAAAGAAAATCATCCTTTCTCTCTTTAATTGTCCCACATGGTGCAAGTGCAAGTAATTCATTATCCTGTTTGGACCTTTTTGATCCTACAGAAATTAGTTTTTGCTTTCAGTCTTGGATAGAGCTTTTCTGATAGATGAAGAAAAGATGATGAAATGGTTTAGGTTGAGAAGAGAGCAAAAAGAAAGTAAATATTTTATAATGGTTGCATTTGATAAGATCGTGTCTTCTCTGTGCTAATGCACATATAATTCCCTGTCCCAGCTATTCAAAACGCAGCTGTCAATATTCACTTGATCTGGGCATAATATTTTTACACCCTGAACCCTTGCATTGATCCCTTTGTTTTGCTGCTGACTGCAAGATCTTATTAAGTTCAAGTGAAATTCTTGTTGACAATCCAAATTTTTCACAGCCATCTCAAGTCTCAGATTTTGGTGTTTTTCTGCAGATGGAAAATGCTCATTTATGTGAGGTACTGGCCTGGTTGAACCATCTGCTCTCATGTTTCCCTGAAAAATGTACTTCTCATAGGATGTTACAGCATGAAAATTAGCCATAGAGCCGAAAAGATGAGAGACTCAATCCTTACTTTGTTTTTACCACTTCTTTTTGCAAAGTGGAAGCTCCTTAGGAACCCCTTTGAGTCTATAATTTGTCATATTTTAAGTGCTGTTCAGATTTTAATATAATAGTTATTTGCTACAAGATTCAAGCTGGGCAAAAGTTACTTCAGTGCTATTTGACTTTAAATCTGTTTGTATATTAAACAGTTTCTTTCTCAGAACAGAGAAGGCCGAGCCCATCAGGGATGGTGGTAGCCCCTCTGGGATAATGTATTTAAGAACGTCTCTTATTAAAGAGAGGAATATGTGAGAGGAACAACTCTGTGTTCTTCCCTCAGCCTGTGGAGATCATGGTAAAGCAGTGGCCCCTGCAGACCATGGATGTTGATGGTGGAGCAGAGATTCCCCCTGCAGCTCCATGCAGATGGATATGCCGCGGGGGAGGCTGTGGCCTTGAAGAGAGAGGAGCCCATGCTAAGAGGTTTACTGGCAGAACTTGTGACCCCAAGAGGGACCTATGCTGGAGCAGTCTGTTCCTGAAGGAGTACAACCCTTAAAAAAACCCAGGCTGGAGCAGTTCATGAAAATCACTGAAGAAGTTGGTGGAGGACTGTCTCCTGTGATTCAAGACCAGTGTGGATGTGTTCTTGTATGATTTAATCTAGGTGATCCTGCTCAGGCAGGGGGGTTGGCCTAGATGACCTTTTGAGGTCCCTT
This sequence comes from Heliornis fulica, assembly GCA_013399135.1. Taxonomy (NCBI): domain Eukaryota; kingdom Metazoa; phylum Chordata; class Aves; order Gruiformes; family Heliornithidae; genus Heliornis; species Heliornis fulica. The sequence goes on from VXBZ01005430.1 coordinate 73,335, forward strand.
TCAACTCCTGACATTTCTGTGATTCTGTGGAAGGGACTCTGTGCTGGAGCAGGGGAAGCGTGTGAGGAGTCCTTCCCCTGAGGAGGAGGGAGCAGCACAGATAACTCCTGATGAACTGACCACAACCCCCATTCCCCAGCCCTCTGTGCTGTTCCGGGGGGGGGTGAGGGAAAGAATTCAGGATTTGAGCCTGGGCAGAAGGGAAGGGTAGAGGGAGGTGATTTTAAGGTTTAATTTTATCATTATTCTACTGTGATTTGATTATTAATAAATTAAAGCAGTTTCCACAAGTCAGATCTGTTTTGCACATGATGGTAACTGCTAAGTGACCTCTCCCAGTCCTTATCATGACCTGTGAGCTTTTATTTATATTTTCTCTCCCCTGTCCAACTGAGAAGTGACAGCATGGCTTTGGTGGGCACCTGGTCTACAGACAGGGTCAAACCACCACAACAAGAAAGCAGTATCAAGGCTGGAAATACTTCATATAATTTTCTTCATTCTTCATTTTCTTCATAAAATTCTTCATTTTCAGTCATACCATTGAATGCTGCAAACATGCAGCATGCTGTAATCATGTAGTTCTATCCCTATCATCTTTCCTTTTTTGGGAAAAAGAACAAGGGGCCAATAATGTGTGGACATGGTACCAAGAAAACTGCTTGATATAAGTTTTCCTAGAATAAGTCTCTGCTCGCTTAACAAGTTGGCTCTGTTTAAGATTAATGAAATTTCCCAGAAGTCGACTCTGGAAGATCCTCCTGACTGTATGTCTTTGATCAGGCCATTTTCAAAACCAGCATACCAGTATGACATGCAACAACAACAACAAAACCCCCACAACCCAACAACAACTGGGGCATGAACTACGGAAGTCTATTTTCAGCTGTTGAAATTCCTGCTTTTTCCTTTATTGGCAACCTTCCCAGTTTAATAATGATTAGTGAATTAGTGTGTAGCAAACATTTGCGATACATAAACTATCTCCAGCTGTTGCCAAATCAAAAATGAATGCAATCAGCAAGAGGCTTGCAACTCTTTAATTAGTTTCTCCAGAATGGCTAACTTGATTTCTCTGAGCCCAATCTTGACTCTCCAATATGAAGAAGCAAAGTGGCTGAATATGTGAATGAACAACTGTCAAATTCTCACCTCACAGCTAGAGTATTGGCGCTTCTGCTAACAGCTTTTTAGCACTCGTTGCACCTCATACTTCATATAGGTGTTGCGAGATCTGGTAAGCACCAGGAGCTCCAACTCACAGTTCTCATTGTGAATCTTTTCAACTTCCTTTATTCTGAAAACTTCCCACAAATGTCACAAAGGTCTCTGTAAGTTCCAGTGTTCTTTCTCAGGTCAGTAGGTCAGTATCCTTCACTCCTTTTTCTGTTTTAGCTCACTGCAAGGGTCCTTCTGCAGTGGACATTTTTCATCCGGGTGCATGCCTGTTTGTACCACTGCAAAAAAAAAAAAAAAGCTACCCTCAGAGAATCTGCAGACATAGAATCACAGAATCATAGAATCAGTTGGGTTGGAAGAGACCTTTAAGATCAAGTCCAACCACAGCCTAACCCTGTCTAGTCCACCTCTAGATCATATCCTTTAGCACATCATCTACATACCTTTAAAATACCTCAACCATTTTAAAATAACTTTAAATGACACCTTTATAAATACCTCCACACTTTAAAATGACTCCACCACTTCCCTGGGCAGCCTGTTCCAAGGCCTGATAAACCTTTCAGTAAAAAATTCTTCCTAATATCTAACCTAAATTGCCCTGGTGCAGTTGGTAACCATTTCCTTTCATCCTGTTGCTTCCTACCCAAGAGAACAGACCAACCCCCACCTCTCTACACCCTCCTTGCAGGTAGTTGTAGAGGGCAATAAGGTCCTCCTCTCAGCCTCCTTTTCTTAAGACTAAAAAGCCACAGCTTCCTCAACCACCCCTTGTAGGACTTGTGCTCCAGACCAGCTTCATTGCCACTCTCTAGACATGCACCAGCATCTCAAAGTCCTTCTTGTAGTGAGGGGCCCAAATCTGCACACAGCACTCAAGGTGCAGCCTCACCAGAGCTGAGCCCAATGGGACAAACACTTCCCTACTCCTGCTGGTCACACTGTTCCTTATACAGGCCAAGATGCTGTTGGCTGCCTTGGCCATCTGGGCCAAGCTTGTCCTCCTGTCCACTTTACGTCCATGAGTATGTCTGAGTGGAGAAATTACGACAATGCGTTACTTTTCATTCAGATTTTAGGCAGATGCCAAAAACATTGTTCTGGTGCTACAGACTTTTCACTGCATGCTGTACAACTAAGAGTGAGATCTTCCATCACTGACTTACTCAACAGTCTTGTGAGCAGTTCTGATAATTTTGCCAAACTCATGTTTTCTTAAATATGCTGTAGGAATCATTTTGTGTCCAGGCCATGGAGTGGAGCAAAAGCTGACATATTTCTCCTACAAAAGTTTTGTAGCATTTTGACTCCATATCTTTCCTTATGTTAAATTAAAGGCAAAATGTTTTACTGATATGAATACAACACAGTGTAGGTGTTATGTATTTGATGTATTTCCATACTGTGTGTTACGCATTTCTATATGGCACATAACAAAATGTGATACAATCCATCTGTTAAAAACATTTTATTAAGCCTTGAGGTATGTGGAGGGACATTAAATTACCTTGGTGTATGTAAGCACTACATTTCTGATCAAGTGACAAGGAAAAGATCATGTCTTTTATACAGTGAGTCATCAGACCTACATAACAATTTATTTTTTTTATGTCCCCACTGTATCTTTTTTTCAGAGTCATGTAAGGAATTTTATGTAAAGTAAGGATCACTAATATAATTCAATGCTCTTTTTTTCCCTACTCCTTGATTTATATGCTTTTGTTGTCATTGTTGAGGATTTTCATTAAATGGGAAAACTGCATTTACCAGTAGTATCTATAATGTTTTGTGGATCAAGGATATTTTATTCAGTACAACAAACCAGGACATTCACAGTTTCTTTGTTCCTCAACATACAATATTAAAAGTAAAAGTCATGACTATTTTGTACTAAGTTCTTTTTACTTATCATCTCGCACATTTTTCAAGTGCCAAGAAACTTATTTTTTATTAAATAAATGCAAAGGTTCTTAACAAATCATGTGACTTGAAAGCAGGGATTACACATAAAATATTTACTTTTTCAAGATTCACTGTAAAATTATAAGACCCAGAAACATTTATTTTCCCTGTAAGAGCCTTCCTGCTATAGAAAAGACAGAAAGTTGACCAAAAATAAAATATATTAGTTTACATTCAGATTTTGGTGTAAACAGGTACTCATAGTAGCTGGTAAAGAGATTGGTGATATAAGAGTAAGTATGATTGAGTACTCCAATAATGTTTTGTTACCTTCAAAGCAATTCTTACAGTATCACCCAACATGATATTTTTACAAGGGAAATACCTAAGAGGTGTTATCATGAGCTTACTGTATGACTGTGCAAAGAAATCAAGTACGTCCTGAGGCTCCTGACATAAGTCAGAGAGTGTCCTGATCAAATAAGGGAGAACTTGACAGAAAAATGGATTTACTAAATGAGGTAGATGTCTAATTTAGCCCAGTACCCGGGGACAACCTTTTGATTTCTAGCAGTCTGAAGCCCAAGAAGATCCTGAACTTCACACATTATGCGGCATTCTTATTAAGACAGTTTTCTGTCACAAATTCTTCAAAGGTTCTTTGAACCCATGTTATCTAGCAACGTATTAATAAAATCTATGATTCTATGATCTACAGCACATATTAACTGTGCACTATGAATAAGTATCTGAAAGATGTCCTCTCATTCCATTTGAACTTCCTAGATATTAATTATATTTCATATCCCTTAGTTCTGGTTGTGAAGACAGTAAGTGACTGGTTCTTATTGCCTGCCTCTGTGTCACTTGTGCCTGTTTTGTCCTCATTCATCATCTCTCTTTTCATGCTGAAAAGTCATTGTTGAGTATTTCGCTGTTTTTTTCTGTGATAACCTTGCTGCCATTCTTGGTATAATTTACAATTTTACTGTACACATTCTGTGATGCATAGACCAAAACTGCAAAGAGATGATATTTTGATGAGAGGTGATGTATTCAAGATGTTTTGGGCTTTACATACTTTTTTCCTCCTTTCTTCAAAACTCCTGCATCTGGTTTACACTGCTTAGTTCTGATGAGCACCAATTTGATGTTTTCATCAAAACATTTAGGACCCAAGAGTACATTATTGAGCAGTAACAGTTAGTGCAAAGCCTGTCTTTATGTGTGCAAAATCAAGATTGTTTCTTCCCCAAGTAAATTATTTATCTATACACACATACAAACTAAATAAGAGTTCCTAACAAAGGCTGAAAGGTTTCACTATGGCTTTGGTGGTAGTTCTGTTGTGCTTGTTTTGTGCTTGCTTGAGGAACTTTGAAAATTTTTGGTGCAGACAGAAGATATATGAAAACTTGAGTTGTTCAATCAAACAAGGTGCCCAAGAACAGAAGGAAGAACTTAATAAACTGGGAACTAAGAATTAATGCAAGGAGCTTCAGATAAGAGTGCAACCAAACACAGTATTTCATAGCTGTGGTGGAAGGATGCTGATAAACTGGCAAGAAACTAGTCAAAACTAGATAATTGTAAGAGAAGTAACCTGGATTAAACCACATTGCACATGCTTCAAGGAAGGATGGAAATGTCCTTGTTCATGGAAAAGGACATTTTCAAACCACTACTAGGGACCACCAAAGGTCCTCGCAGAAGACCCTCGGAGACTTAAACTGGATGTGTAATGAATCTGCGAATATTATCATTCCAGGAAATGAAATAAATATGCATGTACTAGAATGATAGAACCTTTTGCTCTTGCAACTATTGGTTTGCACATTAGGTTGAAGTAATCCCCTGTGCATCCAGTACTGCAATAAAGAATGCCTGATTTCTAAAATTCCCAAATTGAGTCTTAGAGAGTTTCTTAAACAATTTCCGGTAACAAAAGGATATCTGAATTTTGTTTTTTTAAGTCCTTATGTATCCTGTTATTCCCCTATTTTCTCCTCCCCAAATGGTTGTTTAGGGAAGAAAGAGTGCCTTGTGAAGCCTTGCCTAGAACAGAGCTACCAAGATCCTTCAGATGAGTGTCACCCTCACATGCTGTACCATAATGCATTTCAGCAAACTGCTGAATGCTCTTGTGAGAAGTGTGGAAAAATTGATGTCATTTGCATTCACCGGAATCAACTCTCACAAAGCATACAAAACAGGGAATTGCCGTTTTTTATGAAGCAATCACTCCTCTTTCCAATTCTCAAAGGAGAGCTAGAAAACACCTCCAAAAACAAGCATAGGAAAGCTTCAACTAAAAATCCCAGACTGGAGAGGAATATTAGTCTTAAAGCACATTGTAATCTTCCTCTCTGCTTTTGACAGCCCTTCCATTTACCACTGGTGATAAATAACCTGTCTCACTCTCTTTTCTGTAGGAGATAAGCCCTTTCTCACCTTTCCCTGCTATTATTCTCCCCCTAGTTCTACCCCCTGCATTTCACAGCTAACTCTTTCCCTTTGAGGCTAAAATAACATTGTCTAGTTAAATTTAAAAGATACTTTCTCAGCTTATATTTGCCTTTGAAATTTGCGGTTTCTGGGCAAACCCAAAGTTTTCCTGATATTTTCTAAATAGACAAGTAAGTTCAAACCTTTCCTGATAGACCTTTACAACATCATGGTCTTGAAGGCAACCTTTTAATTAGTCTCCTTCCAAATGGGTGATTGCTTTAGAAGGCACTAAGCTCCTGAGCACTGATTGCTAAAAACACAAAGAACATTAAGCAAATAAGCTACTCCTACTAACTCATTGCACTGTATAGCTTCAAGGTGGGGCAGGACATATTCCTCGTTTATGTTTATGCAAAGTAATCATAAAGGAAACATTCAACCATTTCGTTAATTTCTTTATGTTTTAATATAACTTCATCCATTCTGCTTTTGGAAGGATTCCTTCTAGCTATGGCTGAGTTTTGCATGCTTAGAGGGGCCTATATTGCTGCATGAAGGGAACTTGGCTGCATGAATGACACTTGACGACTGCGTGAAGGAGAGAAAGGTTCATTTCTTCAGGGATTATTGTTTCTACCTCTTCCTTTGCTTGACATATTTACATTTTAATGAAAAACAGTGTTCAAAACAAATTAACCTTATCACTAGCACACCTCTCCCTGCTACTATTACTATAGACTAATTTTAGCGTACACTATTAGAAGATATGCACAGAGTACTTGTGCTCCTTAGGATCAGTGCCAGAAGGCAGGAAATGTGCCTCTGAGACATGTTTAACTTCACAGAATTTTCAATTTCACCAGCTATGACGGCCTTTTGTTTACATGATTTTCACAAAGAAATCCAGCTTGCAGTGACATTTTCTGGCTGGGAATATTGAAATGTTTCCTGCATGGACTGACATTTTGAAAGCTGAGGAAAGGCTCATAACTACCAGAAGAAATCAGACAGTATAGCAGGCTCAGGGAGGGACTTTCCAGTGCAATCTGGTGATAAAACAAATTTCATTTTTACTTCAAACTTAATTTTTACTTCAAACTTCAGGTCACTGTTAGTGATCTGTGACAAAGATAGTCTTCTGTTGCCTTTTCAGTGCTAAGACTGGCAGTGAAAACCAGAAACAAACACTGCTAAGAACACAGCAGAAGGGATGGAAAAGAAGGAGCAAGACAAAACTTTTTTGATCTCTTATTAGAGGGAACATTTACGAGAGGGAACAGAAATGAAAGAAAAGATGTGCCCTTTATATATCAGAAACTACAGCTGAACCGAGATTTGTGAATGAGAAGATGATCCATGTGTTGTTCGACTGCCTGTTCCACAAACATAGGTATAAATGTAAAACAATCACAGAGTGATCTGGGTTGGAAGGGACCTCTGAAAATCATCTAGTCCAACCTCCTTGCCAGAGCAGGATCACCTACAGGAGGCTGCACAGAACAGTGTCCAGGCAGGTTTTGAATGACTTCAGAGAAGGAGACTCCACAACTTCTCTAGGCATCGTGTGCCAGTGCTCTGTCACCCTCAAAGTAAAGAAATTCATCCTTGTGCTTATGTGGAATTTCTTATATTCAAGTTTATGCCCATTGACTCTTGTGCTGTCACTGGGCACCACTGCAACAAGACTGACCCCATACCATATTCCTGATACCTACTGCCCAAGTATTTATAAATATTGATAAGATCCCTCCCTCAATCTTCTTTTCTCTAAGCTAAAAAGTCCCAAGTCCCTCAGCTTCTCTTTCTAAGAGAGACATTCTATTCTCCTAATAATCTCTGTAGCTTTTTCTTTTGTACCCTGTCCAGTATCTCCCTGTCCTTCTTGAATGGGGGAGCCCAGAACTGCACACAATATTCTAGTCACACAATATGCCTTTGTTTAAATGTTTTGATTGATCACAAGGTTTTCATGAGGTGTCTGCATCAGAGAGGTATACTGGGATACAATGAAGCTTTCTGCTTCATTCTCTGTTCCTTAACTAATAATTCTGATCATCACTTAGCTGACATTATCAGAGAACTATCTACAAAACTCTTAGATCTTCCTCTAAAGTGGTAAAATTTAATTTCAACAATTTATTATTTGTATTTTTAGGGCTTTCTTTCACTACTTATTTAATATTTTGTATTTTCAGTACTGAATTGATCTGTTATTTTATTGCCAGTCAGACAGAATTGTTGGATCATCAAGCAAATCTTACAGATAGTTCAAATTTTTATTAACCTAAACTATTTTCCTTAATCAGTAAACTTCCTCATGACACTGTTTCATCCTCTTTATTCCTGGTTGTTAAGGAATATGTTCAGCAGTGTAGTCTCCTGAATTAATCTCGTCAACCCTGTTGGTAGCTGCTTACAATAGACAATATGTGTCTAGCCTTTGTCATCTGCCTTCACACCAGTGGGAGAATCTTTGCAATATTCTTCTTTTCCATGCCAATATAATTCCTTAAAGAGAATTTGGAGAAGGACCTTGTTGGAGATTGTTATATGCAATTGTATACTCACTGAATAACCTTATTCACACTTTTATGAACTTCTTGAAAAAAACTTCAATAGATTTGTGAGCACAACTCCCTGCTCCAAACATTTATTTGTCTTCTCTAAATTTTATCATACTTACCGATGTACACATATCCAATTATTTTTTACTTGTATTGCTTTTTCCCACCTTTTTCGAACCTCAAAATATAATGCCAGTCACATGATACCTCCAAAAGATCATTTTCAAGTCTGATGGTATGTTTGTCACCATACATCCTTTGGCATTGGATACACATCTCAGCAATGTCACACTAGAATTCCTTCAGAAGAGTCTTGTCCAAGCAGCTTGTTTTTTCTCCAAGATTTCTTTTTCTCATGCTGGAGCTTGAACTACTTCTCATGCTCATAAAAGAAAAAGAAAGACCTCTCCAAATTTCTATGCAGCAAATATCAACACATTAATTTTCTTTTCCTACAGTTTTTCTTCCCTCATTCCCTTCCTCCCTTTGCCCCTTTCTCCCTCCCTCCCTGCCTTCCCTTTAGGCTTTCATTATTAATTGGCTCAACTTATATATCTTTAGGTACTTTTGCCTTTGTTTGGGGTTTTGCGGTGGATTTTGGTAGGACTAGGTTTAAAGTCACAAAAAGTCACAACAGTTGTTCACATTTAACTTCACAAAAATTATGTTCTTTTGTGTTTCTTCCATTACTGGCATTAATCAGCTTCCATACTGCCTGCAAGCATTTAACATTTGGTTTGTCTCAAAGGTGAGAACTCTGGAATACTCTGCAGTTGGTTGCAATACTTTTGGAATCTTGTTGATTTCTTAATCATGCTAACAATGTAACTGCCAGGAAATTAATTTTAGTAAGCAGCTGCAGGTTCTAACAACACAGCTGCTAAGAATGGCAACTGCTAGAAATTGGGGAAAAAAAGGACCTGTTTTCCATGTATTTTAGCCTAAAATAAAACATGTTAAAATATATCTCGTAACTTTAAAACTCTGCTCTCAAATAGTGTGTTGTCCAGTCATTAAAACTTTTAAGACTGTGTAAATCATTACAGCCATAAGTGAACTTTCTTAAATCCCACGTGTTTTCATGATTTGATACCTCGTGTCAAATTTCATTATGTTTTCAACCAGCAGTCCTTGGTGGCATGAGTTCTTGTGAGTACTCATATGAGAGGCACTGCCCATGTGACAGCACCTACAAATGCAAACGTGTATTTCAAGTCCACATGGAATTTCCAGAACTTAAGAACATGGTATCTCAATGGTGGGGTTTTTTATCTTCTCATTCCAACATAATCAGAGAAAAATATTCATTTTCCCTCAAGGACATATGTGACTTTCCCTTCAATAGAAAATAGCAACAAATTTGAAGCAAATTCACAGAACTCTTTTGTCTTCTTTTCATCAAGATCTGCTTCTGAATTACTGTAAAGCTCTCAACACACATTTAACTTGAGATCCACTCTAGCAAAGATAACTTGAGGGTTTTTTTAAAAAACATGTTGCCTTCATGTTATATTTTAGTTTCAACAACTGCATTTTCTCCTCCTAATCTCGCATAACCAAACCTCCTCCGAAGTCACGCAGTCATTGCTTGAGTCCTGTAAACCAGTAATTTTGTGCTTTGTGTTGATATGTTTAAAAGTAATGGTAGTGTTTAATACTTGATTCACAGTTCTTGATTAGTATTTCCCAACTCACATCAAACCTCCTTTGTCTATTTTATATTCAGAATTGACTACACTACTGACTCAAGCCTAACCTGTAGGCGTTAGCTATTCCAGTGGAAACCTAGTACTCTGAGACAAGCCCATTAAAATGAGCACTATATTATGTGTTCCAGGTGGCACTACCATGTCCCACCAGTGGAGAGGTGGGAGTGACTCAGATTCGCAAATCCCCTTGGAGTTGACTAGGGTGAGGTAACACTCAAGGTCTGTACATAAATATCAACTTTAATGAGAATTAAAGAATTAACTTTAGAGATGGGATTAGTAGGTTGAGAGAGGATCTCTTCCCTCTCTACTCTGTCCTGGTGAGACCATAGGCACAGAGGTGAGGCTCACTGGCCTGTAGTTCCCTGGGTCCTCCTTGCTCCCTTTCCTATAAATAGGAATGATGTGACTCTTTCCAGTCCCTGAGGATCTCACCTGACAGCCACAACTTTTCAAGTATGATGGAGAGCAGCTCATCAATCACAGCAGCCAGCTCCTTCAGGAGCTTGGGATGCATGCCATCAGGTCCTTTACACTTGTAGACATTCTTGTTCAACTTTTAAGCCAGTAATGTGCCCTCGTGGCCAGAAAGGCCAATGGCATCCTGGGGTGTATTAGAAGGGGGGTGGCTAGTAGGTCAAGAGCGGTCCTTCTCCCCCTCTACTCTGCCCTGATGAGACCACATCTGAAATATTGTGTCCAGGTCTGGGCCCCTCAGTGCAAGAAGGACATAGAACTCCTCAAGAGAGAGTCCAGCACAGGGCCTCCAAGATGATGGAGTGGAACACCTTCCTTCTGAGGAAGGGCTGAGGGAGCTGGGTCTCTTTAGCTTGGAGAAGACTGAGGGGTGACCTCACTAATGTTTATAAATATGTAAATGGTGAGGGTAAGGAGGATGGATCCAGGCTCTTCTCAGTGATGGACAGTGATAGGACATGGAGCAAGGGCTACAAGCTGGAGCATAAGAGGTTCCATGTGAACATAAGGAGAAATATTTTCACTGTGAGGGTGACAGAGCACTGGAACAGGCTGCCCAGAGAGGTTGTGGAGTCTCCTTCTCTGGTGACATTCAAGACCAACCTGGACGTGTTCGTGTGTGACCTAATCTAGGTGATCCTTCTCTAGCAGGGGTGTTGGACCAGGTGATCTTTTGAGGTTCCTTTCAACTTCTAACATACTGTAATTCTGTGAATATAGAAAACAAATTATTCTATTAATGTTGGCACTCTCACAGTTATATCTACCTAAGCTATGTATCTTTAGGGGAAAACAAGGTAAGGCTTGCATTACTTAGCAGCTTTGAGGGAAAATTAAGAGAGAAAGAGAGAGGAAAAGAGAGAGGGAGGGAGAGATATCACCAGTTATGGATTCAGTGTTGGACATGCTGGTGGGGGTATTTGGTGTAGAGTGACCACATTCATAAGTTGAAAGGAGAGAGGATCAGATAAGAGTTATCTTTTCACCACGAGGCCAGTCAAGCAGTGACCGACATTTCCCAGATAAGTTGGGTAGTCTCTACTCTCAGGTGTTTTCATGATCCAAAGGCATTAAGCCTGGTCTGAGTGCAAAACTGGGTTTTTTTATGAGCAGGATATTATAACAGATGGCCTCCAAATGTCCCTTCAAATTTGAATTATCTTATGATTATGCATTTACAAGAGAAAAACAATATATGGCAAAGGTTTTCTGGCAGTCGTCAATTCAGAACCGAATTTCTTGAAAAACAAGACAGATGTGTCTAGTCAACTGAGTTTACAATCAAATGTGTGCCTTGCATGAAGATTTCCAGAAGAATGGGAATTATTATTATTTGGGTGACTCCTCTTTGTCAGACTTCTTTACTAGTTGTGCCTCAGTGCTTTTCCTAACACATGTCAAAATACGCAAATTTGAGTTCTGTTGACTTCCTACTGATATCCTCTAAGCAAAGGATATTTATGACTGGCTGAAAGAGCAAGCTAGGGAAGTTTTAGGCTATGGTTTTATCACCTTCTGTCTCTGAAAAACACATATTAAAATCTTCACATGAACAAAAAGCATTAGCAGCAGACTTCTGAGAGCTGAGGGGATGAGTTTCACTGTAAGTAGATCACAAGCAGAACACGGCTACTTTTCAGAGGTTCTTGGATTGTGTGGGATGGGATTGGATGAAGCCCGATCCCCAAGGACTCATATTGCCAAACCTTAACGGCCCATAATTTCTCACAGTGGGAGGGCTTAGATTGTACAGTGACCATATCCCATCCCAGGCCTCACGCTGTTCATGAGAGGCACAGGAGGCCCTCTTGAAGAGTTTGAGAGTTCATGCTTTGGCACTACTGTCTTGGGTGATAGGAATGTTATTATTTGAGTTGCAGATGAAGTCAAACTCTGTGAAGGTTTGCATGAGGAGTGATTTTCAGAGAAGGGCAGGAATTTGTCTGCTTTTTGAAGGGGTAGGTTTCAGATAGGTCAATTTTTCATGCTGTAAGGCTGAAAGGTGTGCAAAGGAATATATTATTCTCTTTGCCAGAGAAGAGTTCTTGCTTTCTAGAGAGCTTGTGCTGGACAGAGGAGACAAGTATCTTGAATGCAATACGCTACTTGCTATATTACGTTTAAGTGTATTCATTCCTTTCTGACATTCATACTTCCATTTAGAAACACTTCTACCTATTTTCTATATTTGAAGATGGTGAGAAATGAGTGTCTGCAACACAACATCTAAATAGCTGCCTGTGGTTAACAAAGGAAAAATTTATTCGAAAATACATCAGGCTGCCAGAAGGAAGGCCAAGGCTGGCTTTTTTACTGCCATTCTATAATTTCAGTTCTGAGCTTGCAGAGTCACCTAGACAGTGTCTGGTGAACTTCTTCTCCATGCTACACCTGAGTAAGATGAGGAATGCTGGTGCAGAGTCCACTTGCAGTGCTGGAAATAGAGAGGACAGAACTACACACCTGGGGTAGAGAGTGCTCTACGCTAGAAGTGGGAGGGATGCCAAGACTGTTTGAATCCATCTGATTGCTTTTTTTTTTTTGCTAAATGGATATGAAGGTACTAAAGCCTTGCTTCTATATTCCCAAACAAATATGAAAAGTGATAAAGCATCACGCTTCAAAATAGTTTACTTTAAAAAGAGATCTGCAAGGTTTGGTTCTTACAGCAGATATTTTGATGATTTATAAATTCTCTGTGATCTTAATGGTGCTGTAAATATAGAAGCTATAAAATATGCAAATAGATGACACTTTAACCAATTGAATAAAGTACTCCACATGTAAAAAGAATTTATGACCCAGTTGAGCTGTAAGTGAATATGTAAATTAAATGGCTTGGGTTACAAAAAGACATGCCTAAGAAATGATTACTTCTTGCTTTCTGCAAGCTGACACTTTTAACATCTCATGGCCATCATAATTTTTCAAGCCAATATTATGAGAATGAAAGGGTTAGCAAACTGCTAGTGAGTTTTTTGCTTTGTTAGAGCTCTTTTCTTGATCATCTAATAAGCAATGCTAATATTTCTGCTTGACTTCCTTTCAAAAAAGGATTTTTTCTGTAACAGATTTAGTGTGACAGGTGAGGAAAGAACCTAGCAGAAATGATAAATGCAAACTGGGCGCAACAAGCACTCAATTTAAAATGACAATCAGCAGTGTAAGTGCATCCCACAGTGCATGTGGATCATAAATCTTATATTGTCAAAGTAAACCATGCCCAGCTTATACCCTCTCTTGTGACAAGAGAGAACATGAGAAGAAATACTGTAGACTATAAGGTAAAGGAGCTTCTTTTTAGAGAAGGACTGTAGCATAAGTAATATCCCTTTGGGGAATTCAGTGTTGGGATTCAGGTTGCCTTTTCTTATCTAGACCAGTGAATTATATGAAATAAATCAACAGATACAAAACTAAGCTACCAAGAAAACAACCTTCAAGATTAGCCAGTGCTTTTTGTGAAAAACAGCTTAAATGGGAACTTCTAGAAGCAAATATAACCAGATTTGTAATGACGCTGAATTTTCTTCATGTACTCTGAACAAGCTTTCTGTGTTTTTGCAGGCTTTGAACAATGTATATAAAAATAACCCTCTAGCTTGCTTTGCTGGCTTCTCAGTAGTACACCCAACCTCTGCATACAAACTTGTTCCCTCAGCCCTCCCTACCACGTGAGATTCCTCTGCACCTCTGACTAATTCAGCTTCTCCTGAAGGCAGGTTTGGCTGAAAAGTCCCATACACCTACTCTCACACTTCCATCCATACTTAGACCTGGCAAGAAATGTGAAGTTCTCCAAGAACCATAAGGAGAAGCTGAAACTTGCCTGAGAATGAGATTGCTGCCTTACGGCTTCAGTCAGAACATTTTTTGAGGGGGTGTGGATTGCAAGAGGGGGTGTGAACAACGCTGAAGCTAGACATAGAAATTAAATGAGAGGTAAAAGTCATGCTGTACTAATCAGCAATCCATTCAGTGTCATGAAATATCAAGAAACTAAGTAGACCATATTGCCCGAGAAAGCTGGAGATAGTTAATAAAACAGTTTCCAGAGCTGCATTTGATTCAGGCTGAGAGGCCACAGATTCCTTTTTTTAAATGCTTACTGTTTATTTTCCTCAGTGGCTCTGGCAGTCCCAGAGGACTCTTAAAACTAAAGCACTGGAAGAGAAACTAGTCTGTTCACTGAAGAGGCCCTGTTCTTGCTGGAATGTGACTTACCTCACCACTCTTCCCGCAGAACTCGGGTCCTTGCTCGGCATGGACAAGAACAGCCCACGGAGCTAGGTGGCGAGTGCCAGCTGTAATTGTGTTTTGCATAAAGCATATTTTATATCTGGAGCATACAGACCCTTCCAATGCAAAACATATTTTCCTGCACAGCAGAAAGGAATACATGTATTTAAATAAGGAGGAAGAAAAAGTGTGAAGAAAAAAATTTAGATTTACTTGACTTACAGTAACAACTGAACTCCACTATTGGGTATAAACATATAGTGCTGTGAGGTTGTACTGTATGTCTTAGTCCACAGCCTTTAGCAGAAAAGGCCTATGAATAATTCTAATCTCACGCATATATCATAATTTCTTTAAATCAGATAATGGCTTTGTGCTTGAAAAATTATATGTGCATCTTTTTCCTGAGTTATCAGTAATAGTAACCATTCTAACAGATCAGAACTTTTAGTGACACCTTAAATACTTACAGGACAAAAACTTTACTTTTCTGTATGAGTGTTCGGTTAACTGTACAGCTCTGATTTTAAAAATATAGGAAAAAAAAACCACAACAAAACAAAGAGAAAGAAAAAATCTAATGGAATTTCAAATCCTAAAGCCTGTGGTTTTGGTCAGTGAGGGGAAACACAAACATATTTCTTACTTAAATATTTATTTGTATGTTTGCCTCCTGTCCCTCAATAACGTCATGCCATGCAACATATCTAAAAATCAGTAATTACACAAATAGAGGTTTGGGTATTTAAATTTAGAAGCATGCGCTTTAGAACATCAGTGATATTGTGTAGCAAAAATATTTGAGAACAGGGATTAGGATGTTTATGTTCTCACCTTCAATCTCCTACTTCACACTTGGGGGTTGCAGTGAATGCAAACTGCCTCCCTTGCAGATATGAGAATTAATCCCTAGTCCTTTTGGCGATTCATACATATGTTTGATGCTTTCTAAAACTGTTATTAATATCTAAGCAAGGCTCCAGGTGATGAAGGCATTACACGTGCATATTTCTCCCACTTTGTAAACATTTTATCTTCAGAGGGACTCAGTTTCCTAGCACACATTACCAGAAAAACACTTCATTTAACTCAAGGCCAAAATCTGACATTGATGCTGAGGTCAAATGTCCAGTGATTTCAAGAGGAGATTTTTCTATTGAAGCTTGTCTTCAACTTGCCTTTCCTTTTATCTTCACCAATAATGGTAATAACATGCTGTTCCATTTAATTGCAGAAACAATATCAATTAGCTCTCTGTCTGCTTGACTGTGCGGCCCAACCAGCATAATGTCTCTCTACCAGTATTAATTTATATACTTTATAACGTGGAAAAAAAATGCATCTGAATATATTTGGCCACAAAGTAATATAATTTTTTAATTGCCTTTAGTGAGTAGTCTGAAATACTTGAATGATAACATTTACAACTCTCTTCCAGCTCTTCACACTATTTATCTTCCCTATTTGAATTTAATCAAGAGTATCATTGTACTTTTTTTGCACTTTTTCAAATGATAGTTAACACAGAAAGAATACAAAATTTGGTTTTAAGACTACCCTAATAAACTTTTCCATTCTCTTTTTTTTTTGTTTGTTTGTTTCTGAAGAAAAGTTCAGCTTTCTGTTGGCTTTGTCTCGTTAAAATACAATTTCCAGGGCAAAAAGCAAACATATTAAACTCCCTACCTGTACTAAGCTATTAGCCTTTGGAAGAAAAATGTGTGTTGAATTACAGCAATACAAGAATAGCAGAATAATTAAATGAGAAGAATACATTAGTACTTCTACGTTTATCTTCCAGACCATGCAGAACAATTATGTTTCCTAAATCACAGGGGACTAGGGACATGCTATTAAAGGAATAATTCTTCTCTATTTGCTCCACCATCTATTTGCAGCTATAATAATTTGTGCATGGTACATAGAGGTCTTTATTACACCTACAGGACTATTTTCATCCCAGTCCACTTAAATAGGAGCAATAGTAATGCCGAAAACTTACTGTGTGTTGCTTACTAAGCATTTGTGATCTTAAGAGACACAAACAATAACATATCTGCTTTTGATGCTGCCTATTGACATCTCATCACAATGACCTGAAGATTAAAAACATATGGATATTACTACTTTAGTATGCATACTTCCTAAATTAGATAGTCTAAGAGAAGCTACATAGTTTTGGTATAGACTTAGCAATCACCTGAAATATTTCTTATATAAAAATAAACCGCTTGATACATGCACACATGTATAATGGCTTGTAAAGTGACCAACCTTATGATCTCATATTCTGTAGGACAGTTTTCACCACACAGCCTCAGAAGCACTACAATATTGTCAAAGAAATTACTAATGTGTCCTGTTCATTTGTCCTGTGCTTAAATGATGCTAAAAATGGTTCTGTTGCTGTGTTCATTGTTACCTGTAAAACTAATTAGGATTTGAAACTCAGATCTCTACTACTGTTGAAAATGACAACATTACGAGCAGCAGTGCATCCATCAGGAATCTGGATTTCTGCTTGTGAGGCAAAGACCCATCTCCCTGGCTATAGTAAGAGGAGAACTATACCTTCTCTCCCTATCAGTAGAGTCCCCATAGCAGCCTAGATGGAAGAATGCTGTTGCCAGTGTTTTAAGAGCTACAGAGCTTAAAAGCAATTCATAGAATGTGTTAGGTTGGAAGGGACCTTTAAAGGTCATCTAGTCTGACGCCCCTGCAGTAAGCAGGAACACCTTTAACTAGATCACATTGCTCAGAGCTTCATCAAGCCTTACCTTGAATGGTGGTGGAGCCCCCACCTCTCTGGGCAACCTGTTCCAGTGTTTCACCACCCTCATTGTAAAGAATGTCTTCCTAATGTCTAATCTAAACCTACCCTGCTCTAGTTTAAAACCATTGCCCTTGTCCTATTGCTCCATGCCCTTACAAACAGTCCCTCCCCAGCTTTTCTGTAGGTCCCCATTCAGGTACTGGAAGGCTGCTATAAGGTCTCCCCAGGTGGGGTCTCACCAGATCAGAGTAGAGGGGGAGAACCACCTCTCCCAATCTGCTGGACACACTTTTGATGGAACCTAGAATCTGATTGGCCTTCTCAACTCAAGTGCACATTGTTGGCTCATCACCAATGGATGTTTGTCCATCAATACCCACTTTTTATATGGGACTACTTGCTATCACATCTTCCCCTAGCCTGTATTGGTAATGAAGATTGTCCCAGCCCAAGTGCAGTATCTTGCACTTGTTGAACTTCATGAGGTTTGCATGGGCCCACCTTTCTAGCTGATCCAAGTCACTCTGGATGACATCCCATCCCTCTGGCATGTCAACCACACAACTCATCTTGGTATCATCTTCAAATTTGCTGAGGGTTCCAAGAAAAATCATCTTATATTTAATTCTGTTTTCTGCCATAAAAGGAGTTGAGCCTTACTGACTTAACCCTTCCTAAATTAGTGTATTTCTAACAACTCAGATCAAGTGAGAAACCCAGTTTCTGATAGAAAGGATCTTGTGGATTCCTGACACTCAGCCTGTTTCAGGGTCTAAATTTAAATCATAGCAGTCTCCAGCACAGCACGTCAACAGGTTGGTATCCTTCCAGAGCATGTGAGTATGTACACACAGCAAAGTGCATTTTGATTTTGACAGCACCTTCTTAAGATGAGGCCTATGTTCCATAATCATTGAGTGTGAGTGATTTGAATCTGATTCATCAATAGGTAAACTACAAAAGCACATACCCCAGTTAACCAGTTTTACCCCAGACCTGGTTTTGACTACAGCTGTGGCATGCAAGGTGAACACAGGCACGGACTCGGTTGATGAACAAAAATAGCTCATAAATATTGCCACTGCAACTCAAAAATATTTTATTCTGTGTTTGGACCTTTTCTTTGATCTCTCTACACCAAAGCATTATTCAGATTGATTCTTTCAGCCTATCTTTGCCTCTAGTTTCTTCTTCACAGTTCTCAGAAGGTGGAAGGGGAAGGTTTTGAGAAGAAACACTTGTTTTCTCAGAAGAAAGACATCAAGTAAGAAAGACATCAATTGCTACCACTTCCTCTTCTTTACCTGGGAGTTATTTCTATAGGTATACATACCTATAGAGTTGAATTTTGCTGCAACCGATGGGAGACACAAGCCCTGATTGTGATGCTCCACCCACAGACTGTAGAGCAGCACACCAAAAGAAAATCCTTCATCTTGTTCTTCACTACTCTCATGCTACTTCACAGTGTCACCTCCTTTGTAAGCCAGGAAAGAGATCACAGAAGGAGAACAAAGCAGAGTCTTAAAAGAATTTCTTACTTGCTAGTGTTTCAAAGCATACACAATTTTCTTCGACATAATGAAATGTAACTGCTGCTTTCTGTAATACTTCTTCTCTGCCTCCCTCAGGAAGGGAGGAAGAAGAAACCAAATCATTAAATATTATTTTGACTGGAGTTTAAAACAACTACAGTGTAATTAGTCCAAACTATTGCTGCAAGAAAGCACATACATAAGCCAATAACATCTGCCATTCAGTGCCAAAGCTTAAATGTGTGGGCTGCTGCCAGGAGCATGAAGCTTGTCCAAGACCTGCACAGGGCCAGGAGCAACAGCAGCCAAGCCCCTCACACCCCTATAAAAGAAGTGTTTAGGGAGAGCTATTGACCAGAAGCACTGCAAACAGAGTAGGCAAACAGTATGGGCAGCAGTTGACACTGAAGAACACTGAAGCCCTGCAAGCTTGACCAGGGGGCAGTGGTATTTTTGGTAAACAAAATCAGTAGCAGTGCCAACATTTCTGCCATGATTACTTAGGAACTGTGGAACGCTTGTGGTATTTTTTAGGAATGGGGCATCTTTAAGCTCAGTATTGATAAGGCTTATACCCTGTCTTAGTGTTACATATCCTGGATGTCAGTTAGACTACTTCAATTTCATGTGCACTCAAGGCATCATATGAAGATTGGGGGGGTTTGCAATGATTTTCCAGTTGATTTTCATATTCACTTAATGGTGCTAATTCATAGAATTTTTAATCATCAGCAAATTAAAACAAATTTAAGTCAGCTTTATGAAATTATTTATTAATAATTTTTTGAAAGAGGAAATCATTGGGATAAACTAAGCTTTTACTTTAAATCAGGCTGCCTAATTTTCAAAATTTCTAAATTCTTTGAGAGCATTATGAAGATAGGCTGAGAGAGTTGGGGCTGTTCAGCCTGCAGAAGACAAAGCCCTGAGGAGATCTTATAGATGTCTTCTAGTACCTGAAAGGGCCTGCAAGAAATCTGGGGAGGGACTTTTTAGAAGGGTGTGTAGTGATAGGATGAGAGGGATTGGTTTTAAGTTGAAAGGGGGTAGATTTAGATTGGATTTTAGGAACACATTCCTCACCATGTAAGTGGTGAGGCCCTGGCACAGGTTTCCCAGGGAAGCAGTGGCTGCCCCTTTCTTGGAGGTGTTCAAGACCAGGTTGGATGGGGCCTAGAGCAGCCTGGTCTAGTGAGAGATGTCCCTATCCATGGCAGGGGGGTTGGAACTTGATGATCTTTAAGGTGCCTTCCAGCATGAAACATTCCATGATTCTGTTATTATAATCCAACAATCACCAGTAAGTGCTTCTCTGTCTGTAGGCTTAAGGGAGGTATACCTTATACACCACACTTGTGTTATGTAGTCATCCGGAAATAGATGAACAGCCTATGGAGACTTATCCTAGCACATCATAGATTTAAATATTATTTTTATAGTTTCTTTAATCTTTAAAGTTCAGATTCTTTTAAGATATGTTGGTCTAAGATATAAACGTACTAGTTTAGAGCCAATTTTTGTCTCATCTTGAATATTCTATGTTTCTGTCTCAGCCACTGATAAGAGTGGGATTACTGCACTTGTAGTCAGAACTATTGTTTAGTGAAGTACAAGTATATCTATACAGTTATGACAAGATAAAATTTCCCTGATGCATGTTATGCTATTTGTCCTCCGAGTACACATTCTTGCTGCCAGAGGGGAGAGATGCAATATGGAAGAAAGCACCTTCTGTAAATATCTACTCCATGTTTATGTTTTTCTTTTTTTTGTGTTCTCCGGCTAGAAGGTTGTGAAATACTTGGCATACTATGCTATTTTTATTTCCTATAAAATGTGTAAGTGACTTTAATGGGAAAGTGAACTGACCACAGTGCTGTAAATTTGATTGCATGACTGCAAATATGTTTGCAGCCTAACCTGTGAGGGTCCCTATTAGTTCAGTCTGGAGTGTCTACTGAGCAGTTGTTAATAACACTGAGCGTGCAGAAGATTTGATAGGTTTTCAATGTGCATGACTGAAAAAGAGCATATGGCCAACAAACTCATTTCCCTAGATCATCTCACAGCCAGAAATGGCAGGTAATTGCACTAATGTACATTTTCCTCCCTGCTGGTTAACGGAAGTTCTCGTCCGATACCTCTTTTACCATATATTCTTTGTATATCTTCTTATTCATATTTTAACCACTATCTCTGATAAATCCTAAAATCTATTATAAAATAAGTATGTCTCTAAAAATAAGTCTTTTCCAAACTCTCCTCAAATTTCCTACTACCCATTTTCCAAGGGTTATCTGATAATCTCTGCCAGGAATATGTCAGCAACAAAGTCTGCAGCCAGTCTTTAGGGGTCTTTGGCTTAAGGGTCCCCACAGAAAATTGTGTGACTATCAGGAATGAACAAGTCTTTTACAGTCTCAAGTTATGAGTTAAGCAAATGGCTTTAAATAAACAGAGCTTTTGTAGAGTTACAGAAGAGAGTAATCCATCTTTTGTGGATTTGAGAGAGAGTAAAGAACTTCTACCTTCCAGACCACCTCATCACTAAGAATGGTCCTCTTTACCATGCTGTGAGTGGCTACCAAAGAGTTTACTGCAGCCCTTTCTGTCTCAAGGACTATGTTTATAAAGCTAAGTAAAGCAGTGCCAGATATTCAAGAAAATGGTATGGACTGATTGCATCCACACCTCACAGAAACTTCCCTGAGTCTCTGCATTGGTCTTCTGTGATGCTCCTGTGATCCACAAACACAACTCATTGGATGTATATATGCTTTGGAGATTTTTCAGTTCAAAATCTCTGAAAAAAAATTGCTGGAGCCATGTGCAGCCTGTCAAACAGTTTTGTGGTGTGTGTTTTCTGATAGTGGATTTGGATGGTGCTGGAGGACTGTGGAGGGACCTAAATCTATCTCGTCTAGGCTGCATTTTCTACGGTCCTTGGCGCACACCAACTCTCAAACTGGGCTCAGGGATTGCCTTGGAGTGTG
Source organism: Heliornis fulica (assembly GCA_013399135.1). NCBI lineage: Eukaryota > Metazoa > Chordata > Aves > Gruiformes > Heliornithidae > Heliornis > Heliornis fulica. The sequence continues at coordinate 95,154 of VXBZ01005430.1, forward strand.
CTAGTCACTGAGTGTAAGCTGTGCCTCTGCGTGTCTGTCACCCAACACTGAACGGATGGTGTGCACTCAGTTAAGCAGTAGGGATAAATAACAATGCTGTGCTCAAGCTTTCTCCACAGGCCGTTTTCTGTAGTGGTGTGAATTTAGTCACAGGAGTCCAACTGCTGATGTGTTGCCTCCTTAGTAGAGTCTGCTTCCAGAACTACCCCAAGCCTTACTATCACTAGTATCAGTTTTTCAGCAGAGGTCACTGGGGCTCCTATGCTAAGCTACTTATGGCTGTGGTGCACCAGTTCCTGCTGACCCTGAACACCTTCAGTTTGCCACTGGCTTGTTGATAGTCTGAAGCTACTTTGTGTGGTTCTCAATTTTTGTTCCAGTTTGGCTATACAAGCAGTCCACACAAAGCCTACATCACAGAAATAAGATACAGTTGATATAATTCCCCAGAGTAGGGTCATCCCAGTGAAATAGATTCAGGCATTTGTTTAATGCATAATCATGCCTTTGTTGTTTGTGTCAATTCAGTTGTAATTATGTCTTTAAACAAAGATTTCAATAGAAATGAACCAGAATGCTAGAAAACCTACATACTAGTGAGCGTAATGCTGCAAGAATCCTTAGCTTGATCTAGGGCCTGTGCTCTCCAGCAGATATCTGTAGAGTTTTATTCACCCTCATTCTTCTCCCTCCAGCTTCCTAAGAGGATTTGCCCTTTCTACCTGCATGTCTCCCACTTTGTATACCACACCAATGATTCTTTAAAGTAGTGCATACCTCTCATTTCCTATGAATACAAAATTTGCTCTGAGTGTAACACATTTTCCAGCAAGACATCAATTCAGCTGAAGAATCTATAAATTCCTGTTACCTTTCAAAACTTCAGTCAAGATAAACAAAAGATTTACAACATTTTATGATAATTCAGAGGTGAAATGTTCCTTATTCATACTTATTCACAGATTTGCTGTACTATGATTTGGTCTCTTGGCTCCATGAGGATTGCTGCATACCCTCAACAAGTTCTGCTGATGAGTTTTCTTTTATGGCATCTGACTTCTGTAGGAGTGCTTGTGAAATCTGCATCCCTCAAACATAAGCGTTTGCAGGATCTGCACCCTTAGACTGCCTGCCTAAGTTAGCATGACATCCAAAAGAACTAATAGCTTGCCAGCTTCTGTTAGTCACAATTATGTTTTCCAGTAGGTATCAAGTTTTTTTTTATCCCTGGTTCTCAAATTTTAAAAGACAGACTCTGTTGTCTGAGGAAACAGAGGGAATTCCCCTCTAAGTACATGTGAGTTTCCAGATAATAGAAGAGGCTTGGTATTTTTTGACATTTTTCATACTCACTGTACATTGTACAGGCTTTAAAACTTCGAGCAGCTCCATGCAGAGCAAAAATTATACCCTGGTCTTGCTCCTGTGCTCCACATTTCAGTTAAAACCGTTTATATGCAGCTTATGCAACCCTATCATCAAAGCTGAATAGGCAAACTCTTAACCAAACATGATTTAAAAGAATATTAGAATTTAATTTTGATTGATTCAGAACTCCTTTTTAAATTACTGGTTTAGGCTAAAGAACAGGTTTTCTATTAAATCTGGATTTGTGCAAAATCAAGATCAAAAAGGAGGTGGTAAAGAGCTTTAGAATTTCACATAATTTGGGAATATTTTAGTGGGGTCTCTATTGAACAGTGACTTTTTCTGTATTTTAGGCACAGAAAGCCTTATATTCATTTATTCACTGCTGAAAGAATTAGTTATTGTGAATCGTTCATGTTCTAAGTATTATATCTTTGCCCATAAACATGCTAGTTAGTGCAGATCCTTCTAGTTTTCTTTTGGTGTTTTTCTTTTTTTTGGTGTTTTTTTTTTGTTTGTTTTTGGTTTTTGGTTTTTGTTGTTGTTGTTGTTGTTGTTGTTGTTGTGTTTTGCTTTAATTTCTTTTCCAGAGTGAGCTTGAAAAGAAGTCTGTTGTATTACGGCTGATAATTGCAATAATTAGGAAAATACATAGTCACCACTTGGTGAGGAAATTAGTACTAATTGTCCTTGACTTAAACAATTGTAAATGTTAGTAAATCACATGCATTTTCAAGGATGAAGGCAGCCTGCTGGGAGGTTAACGTTAAGATAACAAGTTTCAGGTAAATAAATAGTTTTTCATTTTTAGTGGGCATCGTTCTTCTCATCATTGTCATGGTTAAGAAAACTCGAAGCCAGTAAAGAGAGACTGACAACTGATAAAGCCAGGGAAACGTTCTTGAAGGATTTTTTGGTCACAGGCTTGAGGATAACCAAAATCAGATGCAGAATTGATTAAATAGATTTTAATTAGATTTTAATAGATTATAGATAAGTAGATATTAGATAATTAGATTATAATTAGATGAAGATGAGCTAGCAATGTGCCCTTCTGGTCAATAAGGCCAATGACATCCTCGGGTGTATTGGAAGGGGAGTGGCTAGTAGTTCAATAGAGGTTCTTCTCCCCCTCTACTCTGCCCTGGTGACACCACATCTGAAATATTGTGTCCAGGTCTGGGCCCCTCAGTGCAAGAAGGACATAGAACTCCTCAAGAGAGAGTCCAGCACAGGGCCCTCGAGATGATGGAGTGGAACGTCTTCCTTATGAGGACAGGCAGAAGGAGCTGGGTCTCTTTAGCTTGGAGAAGAGGAGTCTGAGGGGTGACCTCACTAATGTTTATAAATATGTAAGGGGTGAGTGTCAGGAGGATGGAGCCAGACTCTTCTCGGTGATGGCCAGTGGCAGGACATGGGGCAAGGGCTTCAAGATGGAGCATGGGAAGTTCCATGTTGATGTAAGGAAACACTTGTTAAGTGTGAGGGTGGCAGACCACTGGAAAAGGCTGCCCAGAGAAGGTGTGGAGTCTCCTTCTCTGGAGACATTCAAGACAGATCTGGATGCTTCCCTGTGTGATTTAATCTGGGTGATCCTGCTCAGAAAGGGGTGTTGGACTAGATGATCTTTTAAGGTCCTTTCCAACTCCTGACATTCTGTGATTCTGTGATTCTGTGATTAGGCTTGCATGAGTGCACAATGAGACACGCCTTTTTGATCCCATGCCTTTGTCCTGTACCTGTACAAAAGACAGTCACCGTCTCTGTCCCAGCACCCCTAGAGCATGAATGGAGAGGTTGTGGCCAGCATTGCTGCTTTCTGCAATGCATGAATGGTGGGCAACAACTCTGTCTTAATTAGGATCAGCCCTCTGATTCAAGCTGTCATACACCCTTATCATCCAAAGAATGTGAAAGTTGCCACTTTCACTTCAATTTTCCCAGTGTGTCAGAGCATATCTGACATCCCCCATTGACACACAAAACCTAAGATATAGGAGATTGTGTGTTAAAGTCCAAATAAAATCCCATGTAAGTCTTTCACCAGTCAGTGCCATAGCTTACAGAACAAGCTTTTAATAAGGGCTTTTATTTTCAGACTTCTATTAATGCCCACTGAAGAAGGTCAACAGAAATCATTGCACTTCTAGAAAGAGCACTGCTCATTACCACGTATCATAATAATGAATCATCTGCAAGCTGCCTGCACTTACAGCTGTCTTGCTTAAATTATTGGATGGTGCATTGCCTGCTCATGTGTTGTTTAGACATAGTATAGGGAATAGGTGTCAGAAAAGATGATTTTACCAGGATAATTTAAATAGAACAACAACTGTTAGCTTGTTAGCAATAATTTCCTTTTGGTGACTGAACAAGAAAGCACTATTCCCCCATGAAGCTTTCCAACCTGCTGGCGTCTGCTCCCTACATCATGAAGTGTAGTCAGTCGGGCACCTGGACTCGCGTGTCTGAGCTGGGGCCCGTTCTTACCAGGGATACCAGAACATCAAGAACATGTTTTCATCTTACTCAAAGTGTAATTCTTGCTTTGATATCAAAGACTAGGAAAGTACAGAAGAGGAAATGTTTTCTAGCCAGCGGGGTTTTTTTTGCTTCCTCTGTCTCTCGCTGGCGCTAATTCTTCCCAAAGTACTTCATCTTTTCAGCTGGACAAAATGTTCCAAACTTTTCTTATTAAATTTCTTGGATCTTCTGTAAGATCCTCCTGGAAAGGGATTTCTTAAAAAAAAAACAAACAAAAAAATTTGCTAAACATACCCATTGTCTCTGCTTTTAAGTGGTCTAAATTGTTACAGAGGATACACTGATTGTCTCCTTCCAAAAGGGTCAAAGAGTTGCAGGAATTTCAGTTTAATTAGCCCTCCCTGCTTATTTAACTTTTTTTTTTTTCCTTTTCAACTAACTCAGAACTGTAAACATGAAAATAAACAATTCTTGCTCAGTTTCTCATCATAGTGTAACGCAGTCCAAACCACTTCTCAACTCCCACTCAACATTCAGAAAACAGAGCATCTCACACAGAGCACCTGCCATCTTGCAGGATAGTGCCATATGTGACTATCTAGAAGATTTATGTAGAGATATAACAGCAAACTTAAGACAGAGAGGAATGTTTCCTCATAGTGGGGGCTCTGGTTAGCCATCAAATAAAAATTGTGCAGCTATATTCTTGTTCCCTTTCTTGACTTGCCTCTTTTTTTTTTTTTAAGTAATTGAAAAAGTATAAGCAAGATCTGTCAGAAAAAGTAAGACTGCAGTAGGTGTAGGAATACTTGAGCAGTAATATGGAATATTGCAGCTTGCTGCTGCTGTTTGGTTTTATCTTCAAAATCCAATCATGTCTTGAAAATGTCATTTATTTAAGCGTTTTAAGCATGTTCTGGTTTCAAAATCAAGATGTAGATTTTTATTTGCTGTATCTCAGAAGACATGTTAAAACATTTTTGACAAATTAATTTCCATTTCAATTAACTATTTTGCCCATAAAGTACTTGGGCATTTACATTTATGATCCAAACTCACCTAATACGATTATGCAAACTGTTAAAGAAGATCCAGAGAAAGAGCAGTGTGTATTTGTTTCATAAACTGAAGGAATAAATGTTCTAAACTATATATGTGCTTTAAGAAATGACTGTGCTCTATGGCAACTCTAGAATATGTAGAGAGCAGGTCTATGAAATACAGGCTAACTTAGATTTTTTTTTTCCCTAAGAAAAATGTGATTCCTTGTCTTTATGTTGGATAAAAAAAAGAACAAACCCTGCTACAGTTTTTGAACAGTAGCTGCCACCACAACTGACATCTAAGGAGAGAATTCATTGAAGTTTTTCCTCACATTTATTCTACAGAAAGTTCAGGAAATAATGATGCAATACTTAGTGGGGATAATAAGAATGAATAGTACTATTCATAATAACCTTAGTATCTATTGTGTATTAGCATATGAACAATAGACATCTAATATTTTTGGATGCTTTCTTTATTCTCTTTTCCTAGTGTATGTGACATGTCAGTGTTTTGAGGTTTTTTTTACATCTCAGTTGGCTGATAACTAGTTAAATACTGATGTAGCTAAACTGAATTATTTAAGTAGCTATGGAAGTCAGATGCGCCATCCAACTGCCCAACTGGAGAATTCCTTAGAGTGCAGTTGTAAAACCTGTAGAAGATTAATTAATTCAAATAATTTAAAAATAAAGGAGAGGTACTGCCTTTGCTGCAGTCCCAAAGCTGCAGTAATTTATCAGCTGGAACTGGTGTTAACAGGGACCCCAGTTAATTGATTGAAATGAACAAGACTCAACATGTGTCTTGAAATTTTAGAATAATTCTCCAGTGCTATTAATCTTGGTGACAGAGAAGAACTTCCCTGATGAGTCTGTAGCTGCTAATAGCTACTATTTAATTCAGGGAAATTTATTGTTGGTAGAATGTTCCACTCCTAAATTTAAACACTCAAGATGATGACCAAAGCACAAAGGAAGACCTGTTTAAACACCTCATGAGAAATCAGAGGTGTGCAGCTCTCTGAATTTTGCAGCTCAGGAACAAGAAAATAGCACAGATGCATCTTTAAGAGGACAGAAAAATATTGTGGCTCCTGACCTGCAAACAGAGCAACACTTTTGTTTCTGATGACAATTTTAATCGTATTTGCATTGAACTGCTTTCACTCTGCTTCAGACTTGTTCAGACTCACATCCCATAAGCAGACAAGAGTGCAGGGCTTGTAAGACAAACAGAATTAACAAAATGGAAATCTGTAAACTACATCAGCGCCAAATTGCACTGGTAGGTGGCAACATGTATCCAGTCTTGCATATTACAGAGGAGGTGAGAAAGGCAGCATGCTCTCTCTTCCTGCTCGCAGGAAGCTCCCAAGTGGTTTTCTCACAAAAAGGCATCCAACTCTTTCCAACTGGTTTATATTTTTTTCTAGTGAATGAGGCAAGTAGGAGGAAAGAATACATCATTGTCCTGCGTGGATTGTAAGTTCTTCAGCAAAACCCTTTTACTCCATAAAATGTAGCTTCTTCAAGTCAAAAGCCTTTTTGTGAAAACGTGCCAGTTTAGAGCAAGAGCAAGATCTGCAGGAAGAAAGCTAATTTTCAGAGGCTGAGAATTTCAGAGGAGGTGAATTATCATCCCAAGCGACAAGGGGCAAGTTTCAAAGGGAGATCTATACATCACAATGCTCAGTGCTACAGCTGTTGGTGGGCTGGTGCCAGCACCAGGTGTAAAGCACCTTTCAGGGTGACATTTGCACTACTGGCTCAGGTCCAAAGTTTTCCTGGAGCTGAACACAGGGAGCTGGAGATATTGAAGAGGTGGGAGAGTATATAGATTAAGCCACTGAAGATGCTGGGTGAGGCATTTTTCTGAAGGCATGCAACCCTTCAGAACACAGGTATCTAGTTGAAGTGTCTCACCATTTGTTTCCCTAATGGTAAAATGTTCAAAATGCTGGTTTTTCTAACTAATCATACCTCTGTGATGATTCAAGAAGAGTGGAACTACTCACCTTGCTTGCATTAGGATTTATCTAACAGTAAAAAATTCCAAACAGATGACTAGCCAGAGCTGCAGCAATACAAAACTACATTTATGTGTTGGGCTGACCTTGCCTGCCTACCAAGTGGCTCTTATCACTCCTCTTCCTCAATCAGAGAGAGAATATGATATGAGTTGAGTCATGTGAGTTGTGTAAATTCAATACAATCTACCATGTCAAAACTAAGGGAGGAAAGAGAAGGACCAGTAAAAAAAAAAAACAACAAAAAAAAACCCAAACAAACAAACAACAAAACAAAACAAAACAAAACAAAACAAAACAAAACAAAACAAAACAAAACACCCCCCACAAACAAAACCAAGAAATGCATCATATCCGTAGAGGGCAAGAGGGCAAGAAACACCTGTTTGATTGCCTGCTCTGGCTGGTGGAAGGCTGGGAGCTGGGGTGGGAAAGCAGCTGAAGCTCCTGTATGCCAAGACAGGTTGTCTTGTGAACCTTCAATCCACTCCTCCAAGCTGCTGTGTACCCCTCAGCTGTCATGGCTGAGGCAGGGAAACAAGGACTTGAGACACTGGTGCAATTCACAGAAAGGGTGAAGAGCTGCTGTGCCGCAAAGTAAATACATTCCCCAGTGCTCCCCACAGTGCTGTGCTCCAGCTGCTGACAACACTGGGGTTGCTGGTTGTCGTGGTTTCACCCCAGCTAAGAGCTGAACACCACGTAGCCACGCTCTCTAAAATGCTGGAGGTGAAAAAAGATAGAAAAGAAAACCAACAAATCAAAACAAACCCCATGGGTTGGGATAAGGACAGTTTACTGGGACAGTAGAGAGAGATAATGATAGGACTTTATAATAAAATATATGAAAATGGTCATACAGGATATAATTTGTCACCAAACTGCACACCTCAGGCCGTACAGCTCAGAGCTGTCCTGGAAACAGATCACCCCCAAAACCACATGTCCTGAAGCCATGCCCCCTACCTCCCCACTGACCACCCTTTATACTGAGCATGACATAATTGGCATGGAATACTCTCCTTGGCCAGTTTGGGTCACCTGTCCTGGCCATGTCCACTCCCAGCTCCCTGGGTGCCCCCTGCATTCTTCTGAGAAGTCCTTGGGTGAATGGCAACAATGAGAAACATCAGGGTGTTATCAGTGCTTCTCTCATGTAACTCCCAAACACGGCATTACACCGTCTGCTTGAAAGAAAATTAACTCTACCCTAGGCAAAACCGGGATACTGGTGTACAGCACAGCTCACATCCCCACCACTGTACTCCCCTAGGCTTCCTTCCCTAGAGAATTTACAGAATGGCTTATATCTTATGTTGGTTTAGAGTTAGGTGATGGCTGAGGATATGTTCCTGAGAACTGGGAGAGTAAGACATAGGGCACCTCCTGGCCAACAGACACAACCACTGATGTCTGTCCAAACAGAAACAAGCACTTGAGAATGTTTGTATCAGTCAGACCCTGAGCTCTGAGGTGTGGGGAGAGGAGAATGTGCCTTGGGAATGTATGTTCAACCTCTTCCTGCAGTTTCTATGTGAGCAGCTTGGCATTAAAAATCCAATTTCTCAGTTGGTGAATAGCCTGCCAGTCACATTTGCAAAACACACTGGAGGCACTTTTAAATACTTGCATTCTTGAAAAACTTGTGATCCTTTTCATGTATCTTTTAGCCCATCTCTCTTTTCTTACTTGAATAAAGAAGTGGGAGGATGAAAAAGAGAACAGCAAGGGCTGGAGAATCTCGCTATAAATACACAGAGCATCATCTGTAGGTGGAGATATAAAAATTACAAGAAATGTTCCTCTGTGTTACTATATATAGGTTGGTCAAAGTCTGCCACTACAAACACCAGGAATATAATCACATTGCTGAACGTCATTATCATGCTTGCCCCATTAATCTCGTTAGTAACTCTGCCTTTGAATTCCTTCACTCTTTCTGAGTGTTTTTGACTGTCTCAAGAATTAATTTATCAATCGCTGGCACTTGAAATCACTTTCTCATTCCAGCTAAAATTGCATTTGAAAGTTGTTGTCTGAGTTGCTTTATCTGTATTTTTGCTCTTCTCTCCATGTGTCATTTGTATGTCAGTCTGAATCGTGAGCTGTTATTTGTTTTAAATGCAACCCCCTGAATGGTGTGGGCTTGTTCTTCTCCCTGGCTTTGTAGACCACTGAGAAATTTCCACATCCTCTTTCTAAGTTTCAGGAATTATTGCCTCACTTCTTTTTCTTTGCCTTGCTGGCTTGGAGAATGTTCAGTGACAACCTAGTTTCAGGAATTAGGAATATAAACTCAACCCTCCAACCAGCACTTCACTATTACCTCAGGTATATATCAGAACAAGTCTATTAAAACATTTTACAAGTGCTGAAATATTCATTTTTCAATTCAAATAAAATAAACTCCTAACCTTTTTCTATGACTTTAAGAATATCCAGGAGAATATAGGACCGCCTGGAAAGACATTTTTGCAATGAGTTATTGATTTTGAGGAAGTTTTTGCAACAGAAAGTTTTATGAGATCCAGAGCACTCTGGTCACTTCTGATGGCAGATAGGAATAGAGATCTGAAATGAAAACCTGGTATTATTGATCTAAAGAAGATGGTTTTGATAGTGTGTCATTTTTAAAACCAAGAAGATACGTGTGTTGTTCCAGGAAGAAGTACAAACCAATTTCAAAACCTTAAGAGCTCATAAAGTTGCCAGATTGTCTGCTGCTAATGAATTACATGTCAAGAGGGACTCATGCGGTTACAAAGATCAGACTCCTTTTTACTCATTTTTCATAACAGAATGGGCTCTCCAAAGAGGGGAATCCCTGAATGACAAGGAGTGGTGGTGTCACCTCTGTTATGATGTTTACAGAAACGGGCCAGCGATGCATCTTCCTTGCTCTCAGGGCAGTGGCACCCTAAGGCTGTGGAAGATTACTCCATCTACTAAAAGCATCCTGAAGTTCAAGTCTGGCTCTGAGCCCAGGCAAGACATGCTGCTCCCCAGGAGAGCAGGCTGCTGGAGCAGCAGCATAGCTGAAGCACTGCTGCCTCCTGCTCCCATTTCTAAACCTGCAAAGCCCGGCTGGCTGGTCCTTGCTGCTGCTCCCCCAGCAAAGATATGGGTGAGTGTGTGCATAAAGGGTTGCTCTTGGAGAAGGATGGGGACACAGAGTGGGAGCACACTCTTCCAACAGCAGCAGAAATTGCAGTGCTTGCCTACCTGCAGGGGTCTAGAAAGAATAGAAACAGAAAACTGGGATTCTCAGATCTTTCCTGCTCCCTCCATCTCACATAACTTTTATCAGAAAATAGTTTTGGTTGGAAGGATCTCAAAGCCCATGCCCATCTAGTCCCAACTCCTTTCCATAGGCAGGGACACCCTCCACTAGATTGGATTGCCTAGGGTGTCATCCAACCTGGACTTAAACACTTCTAGGGAAGGGGCTTCTACAACCTCTCCAGGCCAGCTGTTCCAGTGCCTCACTACCCGCACAGTAAAGAATTTTCTCCTAACATCTAATCTAAACCTACTTTTTCATATTAAAGCCATTCCCCCTTGTCCTATCACTGCACTCCCTGATAAACAGTACCTCCCCTGTCTTTCTGTAGACTCCTGTCCCAGAACCATCACAGCTCTATTTTAGGGAAAACATACTCAACCTTCTGTGCTCTCCTGAGAAGCCTTAGGCAGTTCTGATAATGACCTAGCATCCTCAATTAGAGTAAAAAATTGTGCAGTGGGTTGACCCCAGCTGGTAGTTAATCCTCCCCCCAGGTGTTCACTCACTCCCCCAGAGTGGGATGAGGGAGAGAATCGCAGAGCCAAAGTGAGGAAAAACTCACGAGTTTAAATAAAACCAGTTTTATAAATGAACCATAGAATCATTTTGGTTGGAAAAAAACCTGAATGATCAAGTCCAACTATTAACATATTGCTGGCAAGTCCACCACTAGGAAAGTAAAAAACCTTGAAAAACAAAAATACAAATCTGCTCCCATCAACAGATTGATGTCCAGCCAGTCTCGGATAAATGGATACTTCCTTGGGCTGCATTTCAGTGCAAGACACTATATGGAATGGAACATCTCTTTGGTCAGGTTGGGTCAGCTGTCCTGGCCATGTCCACTCCACATGTGCACCCTCAGCCTGCTATAGCTAAAGCATTGGTGTGTTACCAACACTTCTTTGGTCACAAATGTTAAACACAGCGCTGTATGTATGGGTGAAGAAAATAACTCCATCCCAGCCAGACCCAGCCCACATAGGAACTTCACCAGGAATTTTCAGGGAGATGTTTATCAAAGGTTACTAAGTAGAAGAGTTGTTTAGACAAAACCTTAAAATGAGGTAAAAATAGAGTTGAAACATGATTTCGCATATGGTCTTAGTTTCATGTTTCAGTGTGGTGTTTTACTGCATAAGGCAATGCTGAATGTTCAGTTTGGTTCAGAATATCACAAAGCATTTTCTTAAAGCTTTATTCTTCGTAAATTTTGAATGAAATAAAATGAAATATATTTTTTGTTGACAGTTGGGTACTGGACTGGCAAAGACTTAAATTAATTCTCTGTTCAAACCATTTATGGTTTTGTGTTCACGAATATACTTTTTATTCTCTTACAGATATGGCAAATTTTATAACATTTTGCCCTGTTTCTTTTAAAAATGAAAATATTTTGAAGATCCATTTGCTTTTATATTTGCATATGGTTATTTCCTTTTTTAAAAAAAAGAATGTATTGGTATTCAATATAATAAGACATGTCAATAACTAATTTGTCTAATTTTGGAGGCTTTTTGTTCTTTTTTCTTAAAGTTTACATCTTTCTCCAAAACACTGTAAGATGTAGTCTGGACATATATTGCATTAAATAATTGGAAAGAAAACCCTCTTTGAACCAGGCATTTAGCATCACTACAACCCACTTGTCTCTCAAAATTCACCAATAGCATCACTGACATTGTTATTTAGTGGTATTCTTTCACAATGTATTTTTAAGAAGTGTGATGAAAAAGAAAAAAAAAAAAGCTTTTCTTACATGAAGGGAAGGTGTTAAAAAAATTCCTGAAGAGCCCTGGAGAGCCATTAGGCCCCTTTACTTCAAGCCTGTGTAGGTGGCACTGCTCTCAAAATAAGACTTTTACTCTTCAAAAAGTGTTTTAACAGGAGCTATCCTTGGGGATCATTTTGAGGCAATGAAACCAAGATAGGACTTAACTGTCTTTGCCAAGTATGGATGGGCACATTCCAGGGATGAGGGCAATTCTTTCTGAGGGAAAGGCTGTTCAGCCTATCTTTTGAGGCTCTCTCTTCTTCTAATCTTCTGACAATACTCTAGCTGTCTCCTTTGAGTAAATCTTGCAAGGTTTATTTCCCATAACAGAAAGAAAACATGTTCCTCGGGAGTGAAGAATGGCATTCAGGTAGGCAGCCAGCAGAAGTTGGCATTCTCTCTGAACGTGCTGTGCCTCACTTGAGGGATGCTGCATGCACACAGACTGCGAGTACAACTGCCTCACTTGAGGGATGCTGCATGCACACAGACTGCGAGTACAACTTATCCTAGGAGTTTTAAATTGCCTAAGGTCCCCTGAAATGCAGTTGCAGTGGCTATTTATTCTGTTGTTTGTGTGTGCAACCTGAAACAAAGCACATGGTCTCTGCTGAAGACAGAGTTAGGATTCGTCTTAGCTTTGGATCCTAACAATTCTGTGCAACAGATTTAGTAAAACAGAAATACTAATCAAGAGAATTTATAAAACTAATACTTGTTTGAAAAGTTTGGATCCTTCCAAAGACATAAATGTGGTGTAAAAGTGTGTGAGTAAATCTCTGCTTTACCCAGGCTGGCCCTGAAATCTCATCCCATGTAACTTCATATCTTACCAAGACATAGTTCTGTAGAAATCCCCTGAGTAAAATACAGCATCTTATCAAGCCTATAAGCATCCATAAAATTTTATGTTAGTTTTATTTTAATTAAAAAAATAAAAATTTATTTTTAAATTTTATTTTAAATTAATTTTTCCAATAAATTCAGCAGAGAAGATATTTTGCCTGTCTTCTTATATGCAGTAAATGCCTATTTTGAAGATGATGGACATACTTTCAAATGAACTTTCAACTGTCTATAATTTGATTGGATATTAACAACACACGTTTGTGTTGTTACATGAGATCTAAGAAACTTTTTATTAGTTATCAAAGTGTCCAATGGACTTATTTTTAATCACCTGAAACAGCAAACTTAGCTGTGAAACAAATATGTTTTAAAATATGTTTTCAAATATGTTTTAAGAATTTAAATTAAATATTTTAGGCTTTAAGACTTTTTTAAAAATCTGATGGTGTGTTAGCATAGAAACAGAATATAACCTCTTGAAACACACCAAGGATGTATTGAGAGATAATGTTTACATGCAAAGCCAAGATGCTATTCATAGCATCTACGTTGTGGAACAAAATGTGTTGTGGTGGTTCGGCCCTGGCTGGAGGCCAGACTCCCACCAAAGCCAATCTATCACTCCTCTCTTAGCTGGAGATGGGAGATAATACATGTAGAGATTCTTCCACATTCCTCCACCTGCTCCATGGTGGGCTCCTGCCTGGCCCAGGTACCTCTCCATGGGCTACAAGTGGGCTCTTTTCATCCTCCATGGGCTGCAAGGGGACACCAACTTCATCATGATATTCTACACAGGAAGCAGGGAATCTTCTCTCAGCGCCTCTTCCTCCCCCCCATCCTTCACTGACTTTGGTGTCTGCAAAGTTTCTTACATCTTCTCACTCCCTTCTCTGGTGGCAAAATGCAGCTGTTTGCATTTTTCTCCCTCTAAAATGTGATTCCCAGAGGTGCTGTGACTGGCGCTGATTGGCCTGGCCGACCTTGTCGGTGATAAGGCCTTGAGATCACAGCTGGGATTTACTTTGTTGGACCCTAAAGAAACTTTCTAGCCACTTCTTAAAGAAGCCATGTTGAAAACCCACCACATGTGTTTATTTTGTATGTGATTTTTAAAAATTCAAGGCATTTCATCCAAATCGCTCTTTTGGACTATGCACTAGAAAATTATATGCAAAATGAATCACCTTTTTTTATCATATCATATCATATCATATCATATCATATCATATCATTGGGAAAAGACATGTAAGTAAAAGACTGATGTTCCATGTTGGAGATGTTCCAGAGAAGTATGGAAAGAGTGGTGAGGTGCTGGAACAGGCTGCCCAGAGAGGGCCCCATCCCTCGGGGCGTTCAAGGCCAGGTCGGATGGAGCCCTGGGCAACCTTGTCTAGATGCAGCCTGGAGGTTGGTGGCCCTGCCTGTGGCAGGGGGGTTGGAACTCGATGAGCTTTAGGGTCCCTTCCAACCAAGACCGTTCTGTGATTCTGTGATTCTGTGATTCTGTGATTGTGTGAAGTAGGAGGAGTGAAGGAAATCACAGAGATGTGCATGCAGCAATGTTTCCTTTGTTCTAATCATGGCTGTGAATACTGGAATATCTAAGGACTTCCATAGTGAGTTAATCCAGTTCATCCAGCCCAGTGCCCAATCACTTTAGTAAAGGGCACAGGAGCAAGTTGGCTGAAACGCCCCTTTACTGTTTCTGTCAGTCACTGGTTTAATGTGCTCTTATGAGGAAGGCCTAAAAGAGTATCTCCTCTTTAGATGTGATGTACAAGGCTAGATTCTGTATAAGTTTTGGTTTTCATATGAANATGGAATGGGCTATGCCAGTGAAATACCAATCATTCTTGTTATTTTCATTATTTTATTATATAATGAATTTCTGATATTATTTTTCCCCCAGTAAATTCTTTCCAGGACTTTTCTTATCAAAGAGGCTGAGAATTTCTAATGTCTCTGTGAGTACAAATCTTTCCAAAGACTCCCAAGTACAGATTATTTTCTTTCCTTTTTTATTCTGATGCTTATGTGACCACTCTGTTCTTGCATTGTATGATGTTACCAAGTTAACAGTGAGATACACAACATCAATGAAATGAGGTAAACAAAAAAAAAAAAAAAAAAAAAAGTTCTGTTCCTATTGAGAAAAACTTTAATCTCAAAACATCAGATCCCTGAAGACTGTGAGTATATTTGATCTAGTCTGGAACGGTGGGTTGCTACATACAATATAATTACCACACCAGCTTGTCACATTTCATTTATTATTCCTAGGATTCACTATCTAGATTGTGGCAGTGCTTAGTCTGCAGCATCCACCTGTAGGACCTTCTTAGTGTATCTCATTTTAAATGTCACTTTCTGTGTCTTTTCTCACAAGTCTGTGGTCAGGTTTGCCATCTTACTTGGCCACCAGTGTTCTCAGTGCAGTACGAATAGCTGTGGCTCCTGCTGCTTCCTCAAAGGGGACCTGAGTTTTGGGATGACAGCAGCCTTTTAGACTAGATAACAGCCTTATCAGCCTTCACTCTGCAGGAACATCGATTCTGCTACTGCTTTCTAAAGTCAAAATCTTTAACTTATTCAAGTTAGCGTCCTGAACCACATGTTGATTTTACTTTATTTTTATAATTTATATAAAGACAAACTCATAATATTTCAAGCAACAGTGAACTACCCCTTAGGTTGATTTCTTTTACCATACCAATTAGATTTTATTTCCCTAACTATTCTTCTCTGTGTGATCATATTATAAACATGAAAATTACAGCCCTCTAACTACAGTGTCATCATCAGACGTTTTGCATTTTATATTGACTTGCAATATCTTACTTCCCAAAGTGACTTTCCTGAAGACTTTACAATGCATCAAAGCTTTAGTTGTTTACAAGGAATTATCAGATCTGGAACTTGGTTTATTTTTATTGCTATCACCAATGGACTTGGAGAAAAAAAAGTTTTGCATTAATGTGTGGAAAATTCAATGTTGGGAGGAGGGGTGTTAACGGGATTATATTTTTTAAGATCTCCATATTTACCTGGATAATTATGTCAGCTGACCGTAAGCCAGCAATGTGCCCTTGCAGCAAAGAAGGCCAAGAGCATCCTGGGCTGCATGAGGAGGGAAGCACTGCCAGCAGGTTGAGGGAGGTGACTGATCCTCTCTACTATCACTCGTGAATCACATCTGGCATTCTGCATCCAGTTCTGGGATCTCCAGTAAAATAGAAACATGGACATACTGGGATGAGTTAGGTGAGGGATCACTAAATTGATGAAGGCTTTGGAGGAGGAGGAGACTGAGAGTGCTGGAACTGTTCAATTTCTGTGATGCTGTCACTCTCAGTTGAGAGAATGGATCTGTTTGAGCACAATATGGGAATGTGCCCTTACAGTGACACCTCTTTCTATGCCTTTCCCCTTTTTTTCTTTTCACCTTTCTGATCCCTCACAAATAGGATCATATTCACTGAAGCTACAGAGAGTAATGAGTGTGAGGGAAGTATTCAACAGGGATGCTCCGTGCCATTTATTGACTAGTGCATCTAAAGAGCAGATGATTGTCTGTTTACTTCTCTGGGATTAGTATCTTGCTTCTTCCTGCATGAAAATCCTTTTTTTTTAACACATAATATAATCTTAATTGTTCCCCTAAACTTGTAAATTCCCTGATATTCCTTACAGCTTTCAGAGATTTATTTATACATTTTATCACATGGAACTCCTTTTGACTTCTGCAGAACAATCGAACTCTCATCAATATTCTCTGGCCCTGATGCCAAATTATATAGGCTAGAATGTGTCACATTTGTCTCCAGGCTTCTTCTTGGGCCCAGACTCAAGAGGTAAGATACAACTTTCTCACACAGTAAGGGAGTTCTTTTCTTTTACTTAATTTTAACTTCGCAGTCACTGACATGGTATTAGTAGGATTTTGTTGCAAACATTTAGATTAAAGTTGAGTATTGTATTGCCTCAGGCCATGGCTGAAATGCACAAGGATGTTTGGTGGTGCTAAACCTCCTGGGGCAGTGCTGGAGGACTCTATCTTTTGGAGGAAGCCAAATCCAGTGCAGCTTCTGGTCACTGCTGGAAATCATTCCTCATCCTTAGTGTCACCCAAATTCTGCCTAGTATTTCCCAGAGAGTGATAGTTGGCCTGGGCCAAAACTGCCGTGATGCAGGAGAGCAAGCTTTCTGGACAGCCAGTAATTTGGAGTCTCAACTCACTCCTTGGCCTTGTTTTTATTGACAGCATAGAGGTGATCTCAACAAATGGAGCTTGTGAGGAAAGGGAATATTTAAAGTATTTTTTTCAGTGGTATCCTGTATCAAAAGGGACTACAGACTTTTCCTGATGCTTCTTAAAGACCCTGCAGAATTGAGAATGACATGCAACTCTTACAAGTTTCAGATTCAATTCCTATTCAAGCTGGAAATGGAAAAAGTCTGGTTTTTAGCTGCAGTCCAGTGGTCCAGCTAGAACATGGATGATGAATGCTGTTGCAATTAAAATTCTTCTTTTTTTAATCATTTATCAAACAAGGGATTTATAATTATGTATACATAGGAACGCAGAGAAATAATTTGTGGAAAAGTAGTTACATCTGAATAAAATATCAAAAACAAAATAGTAAAACAGATCTAAACCTAATTTAGTTACTCAAGCTATTTCTAATTTAAAGGGTACTGACATACTCGGTATTTCAGCTGAATTTGATTTTCCTCTTTAAATTGCTCCACTGAGTTTATAGATTGACTTTCAACCAAGGCCTGAAACCGTGTCCACACATCTTATTTTATAGATTTTCCTTTCAAATTGTTGTCTCTGGGCAGATTTAGTTGTTGATGGTTTGATGGACAAGCTTTGCTTCTGATTTTTTTAAAGTCATTTTCATTTCCTTTATAACATTTTGAAATGTCATCTGATGCATTTACTCTGATAAAAAAGAAGAAATTACTTGTCAACCAAGACTGATTTAAATAAAAAGGGAAAGTAAAATAACTATTTAGCTAGTACACCTAGCTAAACAAAATCGCTTTATCCTGTTGATTAGTTTCTTTGGAATTCACAGAGGAAAGAAATTAAGAAATTTCATGGTTTGTATTTACAATGACAGCTTCATTTTGAAACATAAAAGACTAGATATGTGGCTCTCTTAGTCATGCCTTCAAAATGAGTGGACCACTTTGTTAATAAAAAAGTTACGGTTATATTCTCCTCCTGTGCATCAAGCTCTGCTCTTGGAATGCTCTGTCAGACTGTACCTTCCTACCAATAAATCAATCCTTCTACTGGAAATTGGGTAGTTATAGCTGTGATCACCTCATTACTGTATGTAAATGTTAGCTTCTTTTCTTGCAAAGACATGTATCTGCTCACTCTGCAGTTTCAGAAAAGGCTGGAGTAGAAAGTTCATACTGCTGAGTCTCAGCAAGGCTGTCCAAATGCTGGACTTGGAAGATGTTCCTCCTCTGCTTTGAGCTCTGGCAAGCGATCAAAGCACCTACAGTAAAATCACAGCCCAGACTTCTGTTGTTGCATTAAGAGAGAGTCCAGATAAGAGTAAGGGAATAACAGATAAGAAAAAAAAGATAAGAATTCTACAGGTTTTAATTTCCTTTCAACTATTTTTTTCTTGTCCAAACTGTTGCTAAATTTAATATTCATTAAAACCCAGAGCAAAAGACTGGTAGATATTCCTACATTGTATTTCTTGAGTCCTCAAAAACTAATCTGAACCAAGCACTCTAGTAAAGAAGTATAATCTATACTGTAAGGAGGAGGATCAAGAATACCTGAGTACAGGTATTCTTGATCCTCAAGATCCACAAGATCACCACAAGATCTTGATTCACAAGAGCATATGAGGATTTGAACTCTTTCAAATCCTCATATGCTCTCGTGAAAAAAAAAAAAAAAAACAAACAAAGCCCCCAAAAGGTGCTAGACTTCTGGGATTCTTTCAGAAGATTCCAAGGGGTGAAATTTACTTTGGAAGTAGGTGGAGGGGAGTATGGGAGAAATTTCAGACTCGGTTAGTGCTTTCCCACATATACTGTCTTTGTGATTGGATTTAAGTTGCCAAGTTTTAGCCAGACTTGCAGATAATTCCTAACTCATCAAAATCCTAGCTCTGTGTGCTTCTTCAAGATCTATACACCTCTAGTTGCCAAAGGAAAGATGAACTTGTAACAAGGCACATACAGGGACAGGTTACGATGATGCTTGAGTAAGTGGGAAGTCTAAGGGAGAACAGTAGAAGAGCTTGGATTATTCAACCAACAAAAAGAAAGATGAAAGAATATGATTTCTGTCCATAAACACACTGAAGAGAACAGAAAGACACCAGGGAAAGAAAATTGCTACTAAGAATAGTTTTGGTGCAAGTACATATATATGTGTAAAGGAGCCATGAATAGATCTAGGTGGGAAGTTCAAGTATTACAATGCAAGAACAACCTTTCACTCAGAGAAGCTGGGCAAAAAGCCTAACCAGTTTTAGAATGAAGTGTGATCAGTTTGTGAAAGAGGTTGTGCGATGCGGTTGCCTTGAGAACTTCAGGCTTTAGGCACTGGCAACAGTAAGCCATTAATTAGCTTACCAGAGTTACTGACAGGGAAGAGGGAAAAGAAAATTTGTTTCCAGATCATAGTGGGTAGTAAACACCTAACGCATCCTGTCTTTTCTTTCGGCTTTTCATGGCCTGAAACACTAAAAGCTTCCTGACAAGCAGAAGCAACACACTAGTGCCTTGAATACCTATGACCAGTTTTGATCTCAGCGCTGATTGACAAGGCCTCAGGGATGGAGCAGTGTCATATCACAGTATCTCTAACATACACCCCAGACTCATCATCCCTCACTGCCGTGGAAATTGTATGCATGGTCTTTCTTCTGCAGACCTCAGAGAGGACTACTGAGACCCACGACTGTATGGGTCTGCCTAAAACAAGCTCTGTGCATATGTGCCTGCATCTTTCCTTGGGCCTGCATCTTTCCTTGGGCATCTCTCTGTGTCGTCTCAAGTTTTAGGACATCCTGTTTAATCAGGGATAACTTCTGCAGCAAATAAGGCACTCAGCCTGAGTACCACAAGGATCCAGTGAAGGCCACCTTGAGCTGTAGCTGCCACTGTCAATGCCCACACAGAGACAGTCTCACTGTGAAACAAGATATGATTAATTTGGAAAACTAGGAGACTGCTGACAAAAATTGAAGTTATTCCTATCCCTGTCCCAAGTCATAGGTGTTTTCTGTGACTCCAACCCAGTCTTATACTGGGTAGAAATTCAGAGGTCACCATGAGGAGTTTGCTGTCATCATGACTTGATAATGTAAGATGTATTTCCAGTCCTTGATTTCTAAATACTTAGGAAAAAATCTTTATACCCTGTGAGTTCCTCTTTTCCTAAAGAATGATTCTGAGACCTATTTTGCTTTTTGTTGTTGTTTTTGTTGAGGGAAATGCCCTAATAATAATACTAAAGTACTGCAATTTGATAGAACTCAAAACATGAGCTAAATATGAGTAGTGAAGTGTTCTCTTTGATAGGTAATTCTTTTTGTAGGAGAGCCAGCTTTTACAAAACCTTGGTCCTTGGTTGCTAACTCCTGTTCACGTGGTGCTTGTTTACACTGGCTGAGCTGATGGGAGGCTGCACAGCGACTCAAGTTGGGGGCTGAGGAGGGTTAAAAAGAACATGGGAAAACATGAATGCATTTGCTGAAGTGTTTCACTGCATGGCTGCACAAAAAGCAGGAGTAGGAATAAGTGAAGGAAGGGGATGGAACAATGGCTGCTTAAATGAAACTGCTGCTTAGAGAAATACTTCTTAAGCTACAGCATGAAGTGTAATTGAACTGTTTGGATAGAAAATTATCTGGGGGCTGAAGGAGCCAGTAGAGCAGGACAGTCTACATAAAAATCCTTATTTATGAGGAAAAGGATGTGATAGAGGTTAGTTAAGGCTTACTTTGGCAGCAAATGAAGCAAAGTGGTGCTCTAAAGAGTGAATAAAGGAGATGTTAATGGAATATGAAATCATTTCCAGAAAACAGGATACATCAGTGTATACAGTATTTATGGCACAAATAAATTATATATCCTCTAGAAAAAAGAATGAAAATGTAGCAATTAAAAGACATTTCTTGAGGATTCCAGATACAAATAATGTCAATCAGATAATATCTTGTGTACGAACAGTTGGCATCAGTGCATTTCACATAGAAGTACATTGACTGTTAATCATATAATGAATATCACTAGCGTTCATTTCTAGCTATTTCTTCATCTGCCTGAGAATTATTTACACAGTACAGGCTGGTATTTCATGCAGAGATTGAAGATGACAGGAATTTAAGTATTGGGCTTGATGTGATCAAGACATAAGATCTCTTTAAAACACTTCTTCAGGAAGCTGGGGAGCAGTTATCAGATTCACTGTCCCTTAAAAAGAACAATTCTGTGAATAATACTTTAAATCATCCTTTATAAAACAGTCATTTCTTTGAGTAAACAGTTCTGTGAGTCTAACCACATGTAATTCTGTAGTAGGTACATAATTATAACTACACATCCCGTGATGACTCTGTGTGTGTTAAATGTCACACAGGAAATAACAAAGAAATAGAATTATATTAGAAATGAAATGTAACTACAGCATCTTAAAATGACTTTCTGAAATTATGACTCCCTGGTCTGTAAATCACAGGAATTTGACAGTCCAGGTTATAACTTTTTGAAAAATGATTTCTAAGTATCTGGTTTATGTAAATTATATCCAGATCAGTAGCTTGGGCACATTTTATCACCCTGAATAGGCTGGAGTTTGTTAGTTTTCTTTGCTTGAACTAGAGGCTGAAGGTTTTCATGTGCAGTAGTACATTAGGCATTTCTTTTTCCCCACATATTTTTAAATGACTTTGTAACAAACACAGAGTGAGGTAGGTCTCACAACTGTGGAAGGATTCCTCATGACTAGTAAATCTTATCAGAGAGTTCCTGACAATCTGCTACATTCCCAATAATAACAAAGCAGCAGGCATAAGCACCCTACCTATGGGTCTAACGGTTTTAGAGTATTTAGAGGCATTACCTGGCTTGGTGCACTGGGGCTCAATTCATACCACCAATTCTGGATATAAGGACTGGAGAACATTTTAAATGTATACATCTTAACACAATCAGTGCTTCAGACAGTGAAAACCTCAAGCTGGGCAGCCAAGTCCCAAAGGATAGACCCTTTAGAAACAATACTAGGTTTGTGGGGTACAATTTTGGAAGTAGTCTGTAGTCCACTGATAACAGGGAGAGCCTTCAAAAGGCTCACGAGTCAAGAGTTACCTTAAAGGAGTTAACCCTATCTAAGGGTTATGTCATTAACTTTCAAGCTTTCAAGTCTTTTTTAACAGCCTTCTCAGAGAGGAGCTGGTTTGGACCTCTACTGACAATTACATGCTAATGACCAGATGGATCCCCAAGTCCTGTTTATTGGTACATATTTAGCAAAAGACCACAGTGGATCAGATGCCTGGAAACGACAGAATTACAGACAGCAACAGACATCTAAGGCATTGAATATATTCAGTTTTGGGCTGGATAAATCACTTCCACATTGAGGTCCAGTGGATTGCACATCAGTTTAAGCTTTGAAGAACAGAGTTCACACCATAGATGAAACCATAGAAAAGTAAGTAAACTCCAGGTGTTCAGATGTATTCTCCTTTCTTGTGGGAATGATGGATTTTGAGAAGTGTTAATAACCTTTAAAGTGTCAGATGACCGCTGCATTTTCTTTCTTGGCTTCTGCTGTACATCTGCTGAGATATATGGTGATAATTAGCAAATGCCTTCTAAAAGCAAGGTGATATACAAATATATGTGAATCACCAACCCACATACAATCTATCAACAAGATAGTGCTGTGTTGGATCATTTTTCAAAAGCTACTGTACTTCACAGATATCAAATGATCATGACAGCTTATGAGTAACAAAGCTTTGGTCAAGGTTGTAGCCAGTCTTTTCCTTCAAAGGTTGTCTTTTCAAGCTTAGTTTTATATTCTAATTTTAGTATTACTGCATATTACTATAAATTTCAATGAAGTCTGTAGAAAGACCAGTCTATAAATGGAATATTGAAAGCTTCGCTTCAACAAACACTTATGGGGATTAGTGGGAGTAGTCGGGGGAGGAGACCAGCTCATATGGTGTTATTAAGAACTGGACCAGTCTTTGTAATAAATAATGGACATTCTGCATGGAATACTTGAGAAGAAACCTAAGAAATGTTAAACTATTTATTTTTACAGTAGACAATGTTAAGTTGTATTTACAGTCCTACAGAACCTACTCAGCTTCATTACAGCATTGTTACAAGGTCAGAGGTCAAAAGCAGACTTCTTGTGAAAGCTGAAACACCTCTCTTGTCACAGGATAAGAAATTAGTCTGTAGTGCTAAACAGNGAGCATGTGAAGATGTGAAAAGCTTATACATTTGTCTAAGACTTTAAATGTTTGCTGGAGATTTAAAGTAAATCTCAGAGTGGTGTGAGCTTCTCTAATGGACCAAATCTTGAATTTGCCATGACAGTAAAGTGGGTGCATTATGCCAGAATGAAATCCTGACTGACATTTTGACTACCCAAAGAAAAAAATATATCTGGATGATTGTCATTCAGACTTCATTGCAGTGCCCCAGACATAAATTCCCTTTCTATTGCTTTCATTGAATTACTGCCCTATTAGAGCAAGTTCAGATGTCTTCTGGTGCCAAGCATCTTAATGGCTTTAATTTGCATCTACTAAGAATGGGGATCATCAATGAATTTCATGTAGCTTTCAAAAACAGCTTGTTCCATTATCTACATCAATTCCAAATTTGATTGATGGATAGAAATAAATCTTCCAGTACATTCACCTCCTCGTGAGTGTGTGTTCCAAGTTGTTTATTGAATAAAGTTCTTTGTATTGCTGCACGTCATCTACTGAGGAGGACAACACTACTCAAGTTGGCATAGCATCTGTTGGGCTGTGCAAAACGCTACATGCTTTTATTTTTGTCATAGCGCTGCCTGCAAAATGTAGATTTTATCTGAATATAAAAACAAATATAAATGACAAGTGTTGTTTCATGAGGTGGTGATGTTTTTAATGTTGATTTGTATCCTTCTGACTGTGTGACTTGTGTGTGTGTGTTTGAACAGGTTACTGAAAACATGCAAAATTAAAATATACATTATATATATATATAATATATACACACACACACACACACATACCTATTTTGTGTGTCTGCTCTGCTCACTAGCTGTCCAACACAAGAGAGTGCAAGGAAGGTGATGTACTATAACTTATAAATTCCAGCGAGCAGCTACAACACGCTCTGAAACTTTCCTTCACCAGAAGCCTTTTACTTATCAGGTACTTCAAACGTCTTAAGAGTGGAAAAATATGGTTTACTTCTAGAACATTTGGTTTATTTCTATTTACTATATTTTTAATGTAATTGCTAGTATCTAGTGAATAAAATGTGCACTGAATCTTCCGAGGCTATTTTGGCAATATTTATATTTCAAATTTATCTCTAAAATAACTAATGCAATGTGGTATGCTAGTTTTGAGTTGTTTCTTACAGAGAGTTTGGAAAGATGCAGTAAGATTTATGAACAGTAGTTTCAAGCTATGAAAATTGCTGGTTTATGAGATTGTATTTACATTTTGTCAGGTATAAGTATTGAATTATGAGTATTACCGAATTACTTTTTAAAAAAATTATTATTTTAAAATCAGTACTTTCAAAAAAAAGAAAAGAGCTCTTATTTTTCATTCAAAAACACTAAACAATTTTAGAAACTGTCACTGGAAGGCACAAAGTACGCTTTTCTGTGTACATATCTTTATTTCTTTTGTAATGAGAAGAATTCTCAAATTTACCATTAAATGAAAGTGATTAGTACTGGTTTCTCATACACAATACTCCAAAGATTGTTACTTCAGAGAAAGTATGTAAAATCTGACAAACATGTAAGCAAAATCAATATTTAGAGAGATGTATTTCTTTTGATACATAGATTGTTGATATTCCAGTATTCCAGAGTGGAAGGTGACTCCTTTCTCAGCTGTTGGAGACTGCGCTTAGCAAAGGAATTCCTCTCCAAAAGTCTTTGAAGGGAAATGAAATGTCTCTGTCTCCCTGAGTCATGGGTGGTTTGTCAGCCAGTAACCTCCCTTTCCCTCAGCGCTAAGGATCATCATGTGACACTGAGTGTTCTAAAGGCAGTACTGATCTGCAAGTCTGATTTGCAGAGTCTAGATCTGATTTCAGTCTCAGCAGGGTTTTGTGCTGTTGGATCTCTTCACTCTCTTAATGTCACTGGGGTGACTCTCAGATCGCACCAAATTATGCGAGTAAGTGAAATCAAACAAATGGTCAGCTTCTGCTCACGGTGATTGTGTTTTGAATCTAGGACTGATCTGGTAGAACCCTCTTTTTATTTACAATTGTGTTCTGGTCATTAACATGGTCATTTGCCCTGGTGACATCACACCTGGAATATTGTGTCCAGTTCTGGGCTTCTTGGTTCAGGAAGGACATAGAGCTCCTTGAAAGAGTCCAGTGCAGGGCCACCAACATGATGAAGGGAGTGGAACACCTTCCTTCTGAGGAAAGGCTGAGGGAGCTGGGGCTCTTTAGCTTGGAGAAGAAGAGGAGACTGAGGGGTGACCTCACTAACATTTATAAATATGTAAAGGGTGAGTGTCAGGAGGATGGATCCAGGCTCTTCTCAGTGATGGCCAGTGATAGGATAAGGGGCAAGGGCTTCAAGATGGAGCATGGGAAGTTCCGTGTTGATGCAAGGAAACACTTATTAACTGTGAGGGTGACAAAGCACTGGAACGGGCTGCCCAGAGAGGTTGTGGAGTCTCCTTCTCTGGAGACAGTCAAGACCCACCTGGACATGTTCCTGTGTGGTTTAATCTAGGTGATCCTGCTGAGGTGGTGGGGGGTGGCCTAGATGATCTTTTGAGGTCCCTTCCAACTCAATATTCTGTGATTCTGTGTGTGTCTTTCATACATGTACATGTGAGCAATATCTAACAGGGAGTGCTGGAGTTGATTTTTCTGTCCATTTTTTAACCCTGCTCCATTATTATACCAGTTACAGACTGATAACCTGCAAGAATTTTTAGAATCTCATTAATCTTTCTTGTGCAATTTAATGCTCTGAATCTTTGAGATTTATCTGAGATTGTGGGATTTATAGCAAGTTCATATCAGAGACATTTTCAGGTTGCTGGATGGTCCAGCACATTCAGGGATTTGGGGCTAGCTTTATAATGTTTACTTCCAGGTTTACCTCCACACAGTTCTTGCTATAAAATATGGCAATAAGTATTCAATATGTATGTGGAGCTGGTTGTAACAGGTTCTGCTTCAGGTGCAATTTGGCTGTAGCCAGGCGGAGTTCTGCTTAGGCTGAATGAGTAGAGATTGTCCAGGACCCTGTATGGTGGTTTATTCCACACATGTCGAATACAAGGAAGTCCTACCAGACACTATCATTCTTCTTTGAGTCAGATGACCATCAACAGTCACTGCACCTCTGTGAGTCATGTTTAAGAGGAGAAAAAAATGCAAGAGGACACTTTTGTCTTCCAGAGAAGGGAGTGGGAAGATGTAAGAAACTTTTCCTCAAGGTCAATGAGAAAGGAGAGAGAGGAGGTAACCCAGGTGCTAGAGAGAAAGATTCCCCTGCAGACTGTGGAGAAGACCATGATGGAGCAGGTTGTTCCCTTGCACCCCATGAAAGATTATGGGGAACAGAGATCCCACCCGCAGATCTTGGAGAAACCCCATGCTGGAGCAGGTGGAGACATATGGAAGAGACAGTGATCAATGTTGGGGCACGCTCCTAGCAGGACCTGTAATTCATAGAAAGAGAAGCCCACACAGGAGCAAGTTTGCTGGGGGCACTTCTGACTCAATGGAGGACCAGCTGGAACAGTCTAGGCCAGAGAGATTGTACCCCATAGATGTGACCTTCACTGTGGCAGTGGGTGAAAAGCTGAAGCCCCATGGGAAAGGACTCACACTGGCAAGTTCATGGAGGGCTGTCACTGTTAGTTGGGACCCCACACTGGAGCAGAGCAAGAGTGTGAGGAATGCTCCCTACCCCCTGACAACCCCTGCTAAGAAGGAAAACAACTCATTGGAAGGGACTCATAAGAATCATCAAGTTCAACTCCTGCCTCCACGCAGGACCAGACAAGTCAGAGCAGGTGACTGAGGGCATCGTCCAGACACTTCCTGAACTCAGCCAAGCTCGGTGCTTGGCTGAGTTCAGGAAGTGGTCACACTTCCCTGGGGAGTCTGTTCCAGTGCCTGATCACCGATCAATAAAAAACTTCTCTTTTTTTCCCCTCATTTTACTTCTCATTATCCTACTCTTCTGAGTGTGTGTATGTGTGTAACAAATTAGATGTTTCTTTAACATCCGTTGAATCTGTTTTGCCCATGATGCTACTTGCAGAATGATCTCTCCCTGTCCTTATCTTGACTCCAAAGCTTCACAATATTTATTTTCTCACCAGTTCAGCTAAGAGGGGAGTGATAGAGCAACTTTGGTGGGCATCTGGCCTCCAGCCAGAGTCAATCTACCGCACTTCTGTAATCAGTTTCATTTTTCTGTCCCTGGGACACCAGTTGCACGTGGAACAATCAGGAGGAAGTAGCTATATAAATTCATTTCAAAACTGTGACTTAATAGAGCTAATAAAGACCTGATGGGCTGATTCATCTACTAGGAACATTAATATAAACAGTATAACTTGCTCAGGACAGGAAAGGATGCAGGTGTTACCTTGCACGTCACCTTACATGTAGGTGTCACTTCCTCTGAGGTTAAGAATAAAGAGGGACATAGTTCTTAGTTCATAGTTCAACTTCATAGTTCTGAGTAACACTTAAAGGAGAAAAACTGCTGACGTTCTAATGGTAGTCAATAGTGGGCCATCTATCTGGGAATTCATGTGGAGAGTCTTTTATGAAAAGAATTATCCTAACCCCGGTACTCATTGCCATCAGCACACTTAGATTACAAAAATGCCCATGCTGAGGAATATTTCTACAAAAACTTTTTGAAAAGTTTTTGTAGAAATATTTTGTTGCAGAAGTTGGAGAAAGCAGAGAGAGATGACATTTTCCAGATTTGATCCTAGTAATTTGATAGAGTCTAAAGGAAAAACTTACAGTTAAAAACAACTCGGGCACTTCATGGGCGATCATGAAGCAGCAGAATTCATGACAAACAGTAAGCCGCAATGTGCTTCAGCAGAGCAGATTATAGAAATTCAGAAAACCAGTAAGTGAGATCCTGTGGGAGACAATTCTGAGAGAGAGTTAAGTACAGTAGGCAGTTCTTTAAAGGAACTATGCTAAATGCAAGTTTATGCAAAACTATGCAAAAGAAACTATGCAAAATTGCAAGTTATGACAGTGCGGAGGAAGGGAAAGAGCTGTAGATCACTCAACAACACAAAGATTTTTAAGAAAGATGAATGGATGAACATTTGAGGCCAAAGAGATAAAGTCAAAAGCAGAAAAGAAAGCCATGTGGTGCACAGGTGACATTTCCTTCTCAGCATGTTAGAGCACTAATAGGTAGAGGAAAGACTTGGTCCACTTATCTACAGAGCAAAGGTATTAACAGACAATTCCTGGAAGGCTGGTTGGTTTTGCTCCTTCTTTGTTTCCTTCAAAAGGTCAGTCATGAGCAAATAGTATGAAACCAGCACCAAGACAAAAAGGGCAAGATCTTGAAAGGGGAAAGAAAACATTCAAAGTTATGCCAGTAAATTAAACATCTGCTGATCAGCTAGTCCAAAATAACATTCCAAAAGTCTAGAAAATGGTAGAAAGAATGCCTATCTTTACAAAGAAATAGAAGAGAGAGGTTAAATTATAACTCAGGTCACGAACTTCAAATTCCTGTAGAAATAGGGGAAAAAGTAATTAGCATACTGGTTGTGAACATTTAGAAAACAGTACAAAAAGAGAAAGGGGTAATCAAGCCAAAATAATTCCATTCTGCTATATGATAAAACTTCATATGGCTACAGAAGACTAGTTGATGGCATGTCTTAATTTTACTGAGTCTCTGGACATGGTCTCATAGAACACTCTCATATATAAGCTACGAACATATGGACTAGATGAAAATGCTGCAAGGGAAAGAAATCAAACTACGGCAATACATGGAGTGGGTTTTTTTCAGGAATCTGTCCTTGTTCCAGAATTAGTTCATATTTTCTTCAATGACTTGGCTGATGGAAAAATGAGGGTGCTTATTATATTTGCAAATGATACCTGGTTAGGAGGAAATGCAGATAGAGGATTAAAACTCAAAATACTCCTGATAATTTAAACAAAATAGCTGAGACAAACTAGTATTCAATAAGAAAAATTGTGTGGCTCTGTACTTCACGGAATCACAGCCAAACTGTCTCAGCCTGTCTTCACAGGAGAGATGCACCTGCCCCTGATCATCTTTGTAGCCCTCCTCTGGGATCACTTCAACAGGTTCATGTCTTTCTTGGGACACCAGAGCTAGTATGCTCTGCACCATGTAGTACTCCAGGTGTAGTCTCATAAGAGCAAAGTAGTGGGGCAGAATCACCACCTTCAACCATGGTTCTTTTGATGCAGCTCCATATACATTTGCATTTCTGGACTGCCAGTACACATTGCCTGGACATGTTGAGGTTCTCATCCAACAAAACTCCCAAGTCTTTCTTCTCAGGGCTGCTCTCAATCAATTTTCTGCCCAGCCTGTAGTTGTGCTTGGGATTGTGCTGATCTTCCACAAGATTCTCGTTGAACCCTATCAAAGTCCCTTTGGATGGCAATCCCTTCCCTCCAGTATGTCAACTGCACACACAGCCTGGTATCATTAGCAAACTTGCTGAGGATGTACTCAATCCCACTGTCCATGTTGCCAACAAAGATGTTAAACAGTGCTGGGCCCAATACCAACCCCTGAGGAATGTCATTTGTCACAGACGTCCACGTGGACATTGAACTGTTGACTGCAACACTTTGAGTGCAACTGTCCAACCAGTTCCTTGTCCACCACATGGTCCATCCATAAAATCCATATCTCTCCAGCTTAGACACAAGGATGTTGTGTGTGACAGGGTCAGATGCTTTGCACAAGTCTGGGTAGATGACATTAGTTTCTCTTCACCTATCCGTGAATTCTGTAATAGATGGCCTGTCATAGAAGGCCATCAGATTTGTCAGGCACAATTTGCCCCTAGGGAAGCTCTGTTGGTTATCACCAATCACTTCTTTATTTACCATGTTATTTAGCATAGTTTACAGGAAGATCCATTCATGATCTTACTTGGACAACAATAAATATTTACAGGCACAAGACTGCCTATGTAGCTGCTTGGGTTTTGTTATTTGGGGATTTTTGTTTTGGCTTGGTTTTTGGTTGGATTTGGATTTTTTTTTTTTCAGAAAAGAAGAGAGAATGTTATAGAAGATCATGAGATGAACAAGAGTTTGTAAGTCCATGCAGCTGTGAAAAAACACTTGCTGTCCTGCATTGCAGTGATACTCCTGCAGGAAAAGAGATAATTTTCCAGCTCCTTGGGCTCCCTGACCGCCCTGGGATGACCCCACCTCCTGCTGCCCCTTGCAGTTTGGTGTTGGGCATTGGTGAGCTCCTGCGACACTTTAGATTGCAGGTATCCTCATGAGCGACCTGCACATTTAGCTGCTTTTGCTTCTGATCTACTAAAATCCTGAGGTTTTTTGCTTTAAAACTGCTAACTCAATGGAAAATATGCCAGCCTATATTTATGCAGTAGCTTATTCCTGCCTAGGAGCAGTAGCATCCTGTGATTGTCCTACTGAGTAACACCACCACTAGCTTGTGTGACAAAAATGTCTGTGTGCCAAAAAGGACTGTAGAATTGGACTCAGATTTGCTGAAAAGCACATAGCATCTTGTAAAAAGTGTGTAAATTTCACTTTTAGAACTCCCTAAAAGATTTCATAGGGAGCTAACTTTTTTCCCAGTTAAGAGTTGTTCTTCAGCAGTCAGTTACCCTCACTCCCCATATACTCATTACCCAGAACTGGCTCAAAGACTATTCCTAGATATTTCAGTCTGAATGTTATTTTCAGGGAGAGAATTCAAGAACTTATAATAGAGAGTGTTAGGGAGAAATTCAATAACAAATAGCCAAGCTGTCACTGGGGCAGACTGCTCCAAGCTCCAGCAAAGCCTTTCACCAGGTAGATACACTTATAAAATGAGAGATTTGGATGGATTCCACCACTGTCATTTCCCATCTATATCACAGTAACAGAAGTCAGATAAGATTTCACAGTACTGCTGATATCTGGAGGGTTAATGTACCAAACCTGACTGGCACGTGCTTTGTCTGTGAAATACAATGTACAGTAAAGTCCTTACAAATGGATTTTTGCAATAATGAATCAATTAAATCCTCCATTTCAAGTCCTCAAGCCAATACCATGTCTTTGAAAAAAAACCAAACCCAACAAAGTATATTTGATAAGAAAATGAGAGATACATTTTCTGGCAAACCACTCTTCTACATTTTTCATTATTATCATTTTAAATCTCAAAGCATTTGGAAACTGTTTAAGAGGTTGGGATGTTAAATTAATCAGAGATGATGGATTAGTGGGCAGATGAGATCAAGTGTTATCATGATTTGTTCTCATGTGATCTTGAAATTTAAGGTAATGTCGAATTGTGCAGTCAGTATATCTAGGAGACATTTATGAACTGGTATTTTTGAAGGAAGCATGTGATACAATTTTCTTCTTGGTTTCCGTGTTCTATTTGTAGAAGGGAAGTCAGAAGCATTCAGTAACTGTACAAAAATCTTTGAGGAACTCTTATCAATTTGTCACGACTGTGAAAACCTATTTTTTAGAGGGGCATGTAGTGATAGGACGAGGGGGAAGGGTTTTAAATTGGAAGGAGGTAGATTTAGATTAGCTATTATGAAGAAATTCTTCCCTGTGAGGGTGGTGAGGCCCTGGCACAGGTTGCCCAGAGAAGTGGTGGCTGTCCCACTCCCTGGAGGTGTTCAAGGCCAGGTTGGATGAGGCCTTGAGCTGCCTGGTCTAGCGAGAGGCATCTCTGTCCGTGGAAGGGCGATGGAACTTGATGATCTTTAATGTCCCTTCCAGTCCAAACCATTCTATGATTCTGTGGTTCTACTTATTGTTTCAGCAGGTGCTTGGAAGCAGCACATCCTCCAAAACTTTCTTGACTTCCAAGAATCTGCAAGCTGCCAGGCTGGCCACGCTGAAATGGAGTCCTTGTAATTAACCTGCCACCTAGGGCCAACGTAAAGATTTGTGTAACAGGCATGAATCTTTCCTACTGCCTTTTTCCCCAGTGTGTTTCTGTGCATATCTTCAAATAGAAGCATAATTAATAATTGGATATGGTATATGGGACTGAGCTAACCTGCTTAAGGAAAAAACTACACTGAGGTATTTTTATGGTTGAGACAGGTTGACAATAGCCAGAACCAATAAAGTTTAATAAGTTATCATTCCGGTGATGATGAGAGATATCATAACAATTTCATTTGTCAAGGGAGATCTGAGTATTTTTTGTCTGTTGGATAGAGATGAATAAGAATTCAAGCTACACATTTGATTAAATAGAGAAACGTAATTGGTTTGTTCTCTGGTTTAGGAGGACAGATGGAGTGTAAAACAAGGCAGGTGAAGGAGACCTGAACAAAAATTTGTAACAAAAACTTAAAAGTCAGCTTCCAACCTGTAAGTACGAACCATATGATATAAATAAATCATAGCTGTGTGGCACATTTTAGCTAGATATTTGATATAAAATAGCAATTAAACGTCTGGAAAGCAGCTGCTTGCCTGTCTATAAGACATCTGGCTTTTTCCTCAGCTCAGGAAGAACTTGCTGCTGCAGCCAACTGTTGAGTTTCAGGGACCTGTTTTATTTTCTGGAATAAAATGTAAGTGTAATACGACACAAAGCAATTCCCCCTTTTAAATTTCTAAGAATTTTCAGGTTTTGCTGGGTTTTTATTGCAGATTGTGGGGGTTTTTTTGGTGGTTGTTTTTTTTCTTTTTTGTGGGGTTCTTTTTTGCTGTTTGGGGGGTTTATTTATTTATTTATCTCTTTAAATCTATCTATCTATCTATCTATCTATCTATCTATCTATCTTTATTTATTT
Source organism: Heliornis fulica (assembly GCA_013399135.1). Taxonomy (NCBI): domain Eukaryota; kingdom Metazoa; phylum Chordata; class Aves; order Gruiformes; family Heliornithidae; genus Heliornis; species Heliornis fulica. The sequence continues at coordinate 128,264 of VXBZ01005430.1, forward strand.
ATGCTACTGAGGCCCCTTCTGCCACCATTTTCCTACTTGCCCCTCATCTTCTAGTCTGGCTGTTTTGACCATTATATTTGGCATGGATCCCCTGCCTTTCAAATGCCCACTAGTTAGTATTAATAGTGCTTCTATTATTTAACCCCAAGATCATGTTGAATGTTGCTTTAGGAGCTCTGACCAGCCAGCTGAGTGGTGTGGAGTCGGGAGGCTGCAGCTACCATTGGGTGCATTGCACTGCCTGTCAGTGCCGTCTCCTGGTGCCCTCTGTGAGCCTCCAGTCATAGGGCAGTTATATCTTTGCTGATGTCTCACTCTCCTGAGTAATGCTGAAGTGTCGAGAAAGACAGTGTGGAGGCAATAATTTTTACTGAGAGACACACAGTGCAACAAAGCTATAGCTCACAAGCTAAAATTCTTTTTTCTTTTTTCAGGAATATAGGAAATACGATTTCCTTTTATGAGATTAACAGAATTCACTTCTGTCTTTCTGAAAACCACTGAGCTTGCTGAAAAGTCAAAAAGCCTTCTACTTCTCTGTTTTTTCTTGTCTTCAAACCTTTTACGAAGCACTCGCTGACAGAAAATGAAGCTGAATCTAAAGATCATTCTTTACCGCTTGTTTTTTCTGAGCTGGTTGGTATATTCAGGGTAACTTTTCTGGTGAGATGAAATACCCATACCTTACTTTTGTGAACTTTTAGAAACTAACCGAGGTATAACCTGGCATTCTGCTTAATGTAAATATCAAACTAGTTTTTCCTGTGTGTTCGAGTCTTTTTCTTTCTTTCAGAAAAAATAATGGAAAAAAGTGTTGTTACCTACAAGCTTGGTAACACAGAATGAACCATTTTGTGGTGGAGTGAGTAACAATGCTGCCCATCAACAAATACATACATGTGTGAGCTTACATCAGTGCAACTAGAATAGACCTTACAGAAGTGAAAACTCATTCACTGTAGTCTACTGATGAATTTTTGCCCTAAGACCAGATCCTTAACATACTATTTTACCTTTTCTGTCCACTGCTGGGTTACTAGGTTTGATTTAATTACAACATGGATAAGCAGACTATGCATTTTCAAAGCAATGCCCTGGGAATGTGTCACAGAACAGGGCACCTACAGCAGGCCTTGGTAAATTCACTCCTAAGTTATCACTGTAAGATTTTCATTAAGATATTATAGCAAATCATTTCTCAGACAGAGATAACAGATTATGTAAGAAGTTATTCAACAATATTCTGTTAGTCTATAGAGGTTTCTTTAGAGTGAGAGGGAAGCAGTACCTATAGCAAAATAAAAATTGTTTCTCTTTTAACAGCATTTAGTCTGAAGCGTGTTTGCTTTGGAAACTCTCTCCTTGTTTGTGGCACAATGGGATGAGTTTTTCACAGTGGGCAATTAATTTTAATCAATAACATCATACATTTTAGCTAAGAACTGTGCACGTTCAAGTAGTTGTGAAGGCAACATGCACCTTTTTTTCCTTTAAAAATACACAATCTGATTTGGCAGGGCAAATTTGAGATGTCTTTGTGGTAGATTTTCCATTAAATTTATTTAAATATCCCCATTCTGAGGAAATAAGCTAGATGAGTTGGTTTGAGACATTCATTAAAGCCTACTCCAAAGTATGTTTTATATGAAAAATGGCCTTGCTGCTGAGAATGATTGGTATGTCAAGAATTTCATTTCAGGCAACATTTTTGTTATTAGAACAAGCTTCTGTTGTCTACGCAGGGGTTTTGTTCAGAAAGATATAACGCGAGATAGGAAAAAAAGCATCCTTCCAGTGTTCTTATCTACTATGCAATACTTCTATTGTAAGCATAGATAATAGCAATTCTAATATTTTTTTCATTTCCTTGGGTGCTGCTTCTTACTCACATCTTATAATGGTCCTCATGATTTTACCGCTGCTTCTCTGGGGTCTAGAAAAATAATCAAAGAGCTTGTTTTTCAGTAAGCAGTGTACTTGTTTATTGAAACCTTAGAATTGGATGCCTTAAAGGTGATCTTTTAAATCCCTTTTTGTTTTTCTGTATTTACTGCATAAAATACAAAGACTATCACATTAAAACATGTTTTCCTTATTGTTTTCTGCTCATTAAAATTTGTCAGGCCCATTTCTCTCCTGTTTCCTTTGAAAGAGTACCAGTTTCTGAAAAAAAAAAAAAAAAAAAGGAGGAGGAAGGAGGATCGAAGCAGGTCACAGCTTTTGGTGACATCACTATGCCAGTCCTCTCAAAATGCCCCAAGAGCTAAGTCATACTAAATAAATGGGGAGGAAAATGAGAATCCGATTAAAGCCAAAAGAACAAAACAGACCAATAGTTTGTTCAGTGGGTTTCTGTGGTTTCTGTTTTGTTTTGATCTTTGTTTATATCCTGTCCCACCCTTGCCCTTCTGGAGACATTATTATTTCTCTCTTTTCTTGGTACACTAAAAAGTGAATTTTAAAATTCTCTCAAACAGATTCATCTCTGCAGGGATCAAGTGTGTAGGACTCTAGGCTTCTCAGGGTAGCAGATACATGTTTCTGTCTTTCTTAGAAGACATCTCCCATACTTCAATACTTCAGTGACTATTTTTACACAACCCTTGCTTCCTGAACAGTAACCGCATTTCCAGAGACTGTTTGCGTATGCCAGCAGCAGATAAAGTTAGCGCGTTAAGCAGCTGAGGCAGCAAGGAATGAGAGCAATGCACTGGATGGTGTTTGCTTTCTCATTTCTATTTTTGCCTGCTATCCTATCCTGGAGGAAAAAAAAAACCAACAAAACACTAAACCAGAAAATGAAAACGTGTGGTACTTATTGGGAGATAAAGGACCTGATTATTACATGCTGCCTCTGACAATGGGCTGAGGAGAAACTGTTCATCACAGGATCATCACAGCTACTGGAAGTGAAGCACCACACTTCATCACTTAATCACACAAGCTCCTTGGATCTACTGTGAAACAGTTACCTGGTAGCCAACAGCAACAACTGATGATCTTAATGCCACTTTTTGCCTTGTCTAGTGCACAGTGTACAAAGTACAGTGCAGTCCACAGCAGGCAAAATACCTGGAGCTCCTTGAAACACGGCAATTGTTTGGATGCCATTGGAGAAGGCATCCTAGAAGCAAAGGATGCAGAAGAATGATGAAAGAGGAAGCTGGAATGTCCTTGTCACCAGTGTCTCCACTCAAGTCAATGTTATACACAGCAGGGAAGGGAATGAAGGATAGCTAGCAATATTCTGCATGCCAGAGTGAGCTGGATACCAAGTACCAGAGGAAATCCTGGAGCATGTTTTAAATGCTTCTCTACCCTATCTTGAACCAACAGGATCCTGTAATTTCCAACCACTTCCCTGTTTGCCTGTCTCCGAATGTCAACAGTAAGTAAAGTTGACATACACAGAGCAGTTAAAGTTTAAAGGATCTGTAATAATTTGCTAGAAAAAGTTTATTATGATTTCTAGTTGTGCTTGATTGTCTAAAGGACACCTTTTTTTTCTGCACATAATCAGTTTTAGTTGCTTCCATTTTACTTTAACATTCACCAAACTAAAATAATTAATGAGAAATTAAATATGGGGAAAGCAATGACTTTTGTGTACCAAACATGATGGAATCACTGAACAGTTAAGTTCAGAAGGAACCTCTGGAGATCATGTGATCCAAGCTCCTGCTCAAGCAGGGTTCTTACAGCAGGTTGCCCAGGATCATGTCCAGACATCCTTTGAATATTTCCATGGATTGAGACTCCACAATGTCACTGGGCAACTTGTGCCAGTGGTCTGTCTCCTTCACAGTGAAAAAAGTATTTTCTTAAGTTTAAATAATGAAATGAATTCTGTCATTCTGTGAATCTGTGAAATTTGTGTTTCACTTTGTGCCTATTGCCTCTTGTCCCGTCAGGTAAAGAGGTTGTAATAGCCTGCAGTGAACCAAGTAGATGAGAACTACTTCATGTATTTTATTCTAGTGTCCAACTAAAGTATATAACACATGAGAGTCTATGGCAAAATCTTTGGTTCCTTTCTGGGAAAGAAATGAAATTGCAGACTGAAACATCCCCAGCACCTTCACCCACTCATGGATGCATTGGACATGTCTTTAACAGAGGTGAAATATCACCTTCAGTCAAGTTGACAAGCATCTTTTTTCCAGCATTCAGCCTTCAAACCCACAAATCTCTGCCTCAAGTACCACATAAATCTTTTAAACTGGGAAATAGGTAGAATCTGGTGGTTTCAATTCTCTTTCAACCTTTGCTAAGCTGCTGTCCTTTAAATTGCTGCTACAGCTACTTAATTTTCCTCCCCAGCATTACTAGATGTTCAGGTTTTATTATAATTATTAATCATCGATTTGTTCTTCTCGCTTGAATAGTGGAAGATAATAGCCGTGTCAGAGTGATGCAGCACTAACTCCAGGCACCAGCCCTTGTGATATCATAGCTGTGTCACTAAAGGTAGAATGTCAGTGGTGCCCCTGTCACAGAAGTTGATGACGTGAGACCCAGGATGGGCATAAAAAAATGGCTGCAACAGCCCAGGCTGGCAGGCAGTCAGCCAGGTGAACAAGGGAAGAGGGGAGAGAGGAGAGCAAGAGCTGCTGCCCATGGCACTTAGGGGGGTCGTTGCTCCTCTGTTTCTTCTCCTTTTACAGCTAGACACTCCAACAAGGATGTGGCCAGATCATGGCATGCTCCTGTCCTCTCCCTTCTCTTCCACTTTGATGTTGCATCTTTCTGCAAGAGCATTGTCCTAAGGTTGAGAAATAAAAAACACTGCCCCAGTTCAAACACTACCATGGTCTTAAATGCACCTGGAAAGGACTTGGAAACCCAGAAAAAAGAGAGCTCCACACCACCCACTTTCTCTGTACCTGTCATGGTCTTACAAAGAGCTGGAGGGCCTTCAGAGTCTTGGATAAGGGGAACTCCTCACAACCCACCTTCTCTGCATGAAACATGTCTCAGTGTATTACCTCATTGTAAAGTTTCTGATTCATAAAGTCATTGGCTCCTTTAGGTTTGTGTTGTCTTTTGGGGGGAAAGGTTTGGAGGCTTTTTGCACAAAGGATGCAATTCTTAGGAAAAGATCCCTCACTATTAGGCTTTTCTATATACATCAGCTCCTTGAGGGCTCCTTGAGGGCTCTTTCATTCCAATTCCAGTTCTCCTTTTGGGTCACATCTTTCCAATTGGATGAAGCAACTTTGCTACCTGATAGCAAAACTGCTTTTTCTACCTTAAGGCCAGAGTCTCTTTTGCCATTCCCTTTTGTTGAGTGAGAAAGGCTGAGTAGGCTCTGGCCTAACCATCTCAAGGCTATTTTTGGAAAATCTGCTTAAAGATAGGAAATGGGCAAGCTATTTTGTTCTTGCATGAATCCAGACCAAAAATTACTTTCTTACACGAGGAAACACTGGACTGGAACTGGATATGACTTAGATTATAGTTGTATCATGAGGATTGCTTTTCCTCTCTGATAAAAAAAAAAGTTGTTTGATAAATAAGATAGGTAACTTAATAGAAAACAGATGCTGTGAAAAAGGCAGGGATCTAAGATTTCCTAAGACACATTAACTTTATTAGTAGTGTAGTTTTATCTTCCCTACTTTTTCCATGGCTATAACAATATCTGGAAGTTCCAACTAAGGGTAGGCTTTAATTAATTTTTGTACTATAAAAAGTGTAAAATAAGACCTTTCTCACTAATTCAAAATGTATATGGTATTTAAAGACAGTAATGATAACATCACAGAACAATGTTCTCGGTGGGCCATAAATCCAACCCCTACAATGGTACACTACAGTATTAATCTTGCAAGCAGAAGATGGCTCTAGAGACTAAACTAAACCAGTCAAAATTCCTGTCTTTAAACTCTGAGGTCTTCACCTGCTACCTCCTTTGGTAAGTTACTACAGGTAGGAATGCACACTTCAAGATGTAGAATTAGAAGAAACATATCAATGAAAATATTTGAAATCTAAGGTTTTCAATTCACCAGTATTGGTAATTCCCTAGGCCTCAATGAAAAAAACCCAACCCAAAACCAAAACCAACAAACAAAAAAACCTCACCCCAAACCCAAACCCAAACCCAAACCACCAAAGAACAAAATGTTTATCAGAAAAAATGATTTGTGGGGTTTTAGATGGTATTAAGAAGATAATAATTGCCCTTTTATGGAGAAACAGGAATAGAGATAATTTAGATCAACTGAAACTGCTGTCATGTCCTGTTTCTTTGAAACTAAAGCAATAAGGTCTACACAGAAAAGAAAAAAAAAATCTGCAAAGGAACAAAATGTCACCCATCTTTTCCAATGCCTGAGAGAGAATATCTGCATTTTAAAAAAATTCTTAGGCTTCCTCTAAGCAGCCATTACAGGATGCTAGAAATGCTAGAAATGCTTTAATCATGTTAACACAGCACCCTCCTAAGTCTCTTCATCTGGCTGAGGAGTACCATTAGTGCAGGGGAAGCACCGTGTTAATACAACTGTGCTTCTCCAGTGCCTGAGCTAGTCTGGTCACATCTAGATGACATATTGTGCCATCTACGCTTAGACAGACTTAGTCTTGCTGTCAGAGAAGAACAAGCGTGGGCCCATGGGCTGAGAGTTGAAAAACCTTTGGCATAGGGTAAATGGATGAGAAAAACAATTTTCACAAGCAAGCAGCCTGTGTGCAGTCTGGGTGGTGAAGAGTCTCTGTTGCAAGCAGGGATTTCAACTGGATCAGGAGACACTCCTCAAATGCTGTTCTGTTCAGGTCTTAGAGCCAGTTGGACTGTGGACCTGGGTGACCACTCCACAGTATGTGTGATCCATCACCACTGAGTACCTTAAACCAAATAAAAAACAATATCCATGCACATAAGATTGTCCTGCAGTCATTTCAACACCTGAAGTGTTGAAATGACTGCAGATAAGATACTTGGCAATTGCCAAGTATCTTATCTTGCCTGGGCATTCTTTGGGATGGCCAGACTATCCACCAAGGATATTAATCTGCACACTGGAGATGTGTGCAGACTTGCAAAATGGTTAATGCAAATGGCTGCTCTCGCGAAGGAAATTTTCATCTCAGTACTTTAGTTTCCAGCTTGTCTGCTGATATCACTTTTCATTTTGTCATATCTTATCCAAAATGTATCTTGGTCCTCCAGGCACTGCCAGAAGTCAGTCTCTGTCCTCTAGAAGGCTCTAGAGGACTCTTAAAAAATAATTATAAAAAAGTCTTGAATTCGTATAGTACTGTGAGTGTGTTTGCTTTCTGTTGAGTTTGACAATTATGTAACATGCTGTTACATACTCACAGGGACGCTGTGAGGTCATGTAGGATGAAGATCAGAAAGGCGAAGACCCAACTAGAACTTAAACTGGCCACCTCTGTCAGGGATAACAAAAAAGGCTTTTATAAATATATAGGCAGCAAAAGGAGGGCCAAGGAAAATCTCCCTCCTTTGCTGGATGCGGAAGGAAAGTTGGCCACTAAGGATGAGGAGAAGGCTGAGGTACTTAATGTCTTCTTTGCCTCAGTCTTCAACTGTCACACTGGTCACCATCAAGGTTTTCATGCCCCTGAGCTGGGAGATGGAGATAGGACACAGTACGAAGTCCCAGCAGTCGAAGAAGTGGCTGTCACTGACCTGCTCCTCCATTTGGATGCCCACAAGTCTATGGGGCCAGATGGGATCCACCCGAGGATACTGCGGGAGCTGGCGGAGGAGCT
>VXBZ01005430.1:136624-159537 GCA_013399135.1 Heliornis fulica
GCCAGCAGGAGCAGGGAGGTGATAATCCCCCTGTATTCTGCACTGGTGAGGCCTCACCTCGAGTACTGGCTCCAGTTCTGGGCCCCTCACTTCAAGAAGGACGTTGAGGTGCTGGAGCGTGTCCAGAGAAGGGCAACGAGGATGGTGAAGGGTCTGGAGAACAAGCCCTATGAGGAGAGGCTGAGGGAGCTGGGGTTGTTTAGTTTGGAAAAGAGGAGACTGAGGGGAGACCTTATTGCTCTCTACAACTACCTGAAAGGAGGTTGCAGTGAGGTGGGGGTTGGTCTCTTCTCCCCAGTAACAGGCGACAGAACTCGAGGTAATGGCCTCAAGTTGCACCAGGGAAAATTTAGGTTAGATATTAGGAAGAACTTCTTTACTGAGAGAGTCATCAAACACTGGAACAGTCTACCCAGGGAGGTGGTTGAGTCCTCATCATCAGGTGTTTAAATGACGGAGAGATGCAGCGCTTGAGGACATGGTCTAAGGGTAGACTTGGTGGCGGTAGGTTAATGGTTGGACCGGATGACCTTAGGGGTCATTTCCAGCCTTAAAATTCTATGATTCTATGATTCTATGATACAGTCTAAGATGTCTATGGCAACAAAGCCTAAGCCTCTGCTTGACAGGATTTTCTGTTTCTTACACTGAGTTCTGCGTGCTAGAGATGATCTATCCACCTGAATATGAACATCTGATTCAGAAAGCTAATAGTAGTTAGCAGCCAAGCCAGGAAGTGGGAAAATGAGTCTCAACACTGCCTTTGCTTGAGTGACTGGATAGAGCAACGAGGTATCATGTTCAAACATCGTTTGCCTGTCAGTTTGCACTGTGTCCCATTTACACTCCAGTCAGAGGAAATCTGCGTAGCTGCTACCTTTTAATTTGCTATTATTTCTTGCTTTTGATAATCTTGTCTAGTTTTGGATCCTTACTTCTTAACTTGGACATGGATTTGTGATATCTTCACCACAGTGAACTTCATAGGAAAAAAAAATTAACAGATTGAAATGGCTTTTGAAATGCTGATGTTCTCCAAAATATGCAAATATACTATAAGATGCTCTTCCATGTTCCCTCTAAATGGGAGATGTACTCAGGATGTACTTAAAGAAAGTACTTGCATAGGAGCAGAGAACTCTCTTAATCCCTATGCCATACGTATTTGATACCATTAATGTTACATTTTTCTTCTCCTGATTTACTTAGATTTGACCTGAAAGAACAAGAAGGTTGCAGTTTCCATATACCTGACATTTCCGTGGAGATTTCTGGCTGGATCCTTCCTAGACCATTCATTTTGTTTGTCACATGACTTTAGACATGGATGATGCCCAGCTGAGATTAAAATTACCTTTACTTATATAGTAAATCACTCAGCAATTCTAAACATGCGGAATTGTCATTAAAGAATATTAAGTAAGCATTATCCCTATGCAGAATTTCAAAAGAGAATGTACCTCCTGCCAATTGTGAAAATAAAAAAAAAATTTGATACTTCTGTTTCCACTGTTTTGCTAATCTGTATTAGTAAAGTTATTTAGCAGCTATCTATGGTAAAAGTCAGACATGAACAGATAAAAGAGAGTTCTATTTTTAGTTGCCTTTCAAAGGTAATACTAGAAAAGGGGTGAAGTATTAGCCAAATTTACTAGCCAAAATTATATTGAGCATCATTTTAGACATCCAAGGTCATCCTTCCTACCTTCTAGCTCCAGAAGTTCAGAGCTCTCCCATAAATCCTGTATTGTCTGATAAACCACGTGCAAGTGTCTCAGATACTCTAAGATGCCTAAAGTACCACTAAATGCCTATGAATTCCACTCCCAAGTGCTCCTTTACTATGCTATGCTATGCTATGCTATTCTATGCTATGCTATGCTATGCTACACTATCATATATCATATCATATCATATCTCATATAATATCATCTTACAATTATATATTCTGTTATTTTTAATATTTTATTACTTGTATTATATATTATATTAATTGTTCTATTATATTTATTGTATATGATTATTTATTACAACACAATTAAGTTTTAATTTAAATTTAAATGCAAATAATATCAATGATTGTGTTATAATTTTTGTTTTCGTTTTCTCATTATATTTTGGTATTTTTTATCTTCTTGAGAGACCGTACTTTAGGAAAAAAAAAAATTTAAACGATGAGTGTGTATATTGTGTACACTGGTGAGGAAGAAGACACTAGTGTGTGAAGCCCACTGGTGTATGAGTTAGGGAGTAACACTGGCAGCACTTTCAGCAGACCATGCATTTGAATTCCTAGCCTCTTGCAGTAACAATTGTTGAACTTTGTTTTGTTCAACAAGCTTCAGACATCAGGATATATTTTTAAAGGCCCATTGCAAGTTTTTTCAAGAAGCTTTACACATTTCTGATCATGTCTTTTTGGACTTGCTTCCTGCTTTTTTTTTTTTTTTCTCCAAGCAGGTCAATGAGGACATAGGATCTTACTTTTTTATGGTGTATCCAGTCTACTGACTTGGGTAGAAGGAATTTCTTTACAAAATTACATTTTTCCAAATAGTGAAACAGTAATAATATGCACCAAGACTTCTACCCATCCCCCAGAATCAGGAAGTAGTTACCTGTCCTTGATTGCCCAGAGTAGATCAGTGTGTAAAGAAAGAGATGATATCCAGCTGCTCAGAACTCCTTCAATTCCCAACCATTTTGGAGCAGGTTCCTGTGGTTCTGGAGGAAGAATGAAATGAGGCATCTAATATCAGCGTAGAATTCATTATACACTCTTTCTACAGGCTACCATAAATTAACCAGGAAAGGCCAATGTCCAATCATATGGAAAGCTCAAAAGAACACCAGAAGTATGAACACTAATCTGTCCTGGAGTAATCAGTAGGAAGTTTGCTGAATAGAGAATGTATTGCATTAAATCAATCTCAAGATGCAAGTCTGTAGCCAGAATTTTAGTTAGTACTACTGAGCACATACAGTCCCAAAACAATGATTTTCAAATTAATTTCAGTCATTAGTATTTGAGGTTTTAAACAATCTGCCAAGAAAAGAGCATTTTCCTACAGGATTTTTAAGTTCTGCTTGAAGTGTGGATAAGCTCTAGTGTGGGCAGGTACTGCACAGAAATTAGTAACCACGGGTAAAGCAGTGGAGTGAAAGAGGACCTTTTAAAAAGTGATATTTATTTTATCAGCAAAGTGTTACATCAGTTTTCAGTGAGTTCATGTTTTTACTAATAATTTTATCTTTGATGCATTTTTCTAATGCTTTTTACAGAGGATAATTGAAATAAGAGTTCCTACCATATGGCCAAGATGAATCCACTTTAAACAAAAGCAAAGCTAAGAGCGTGAAACCTCTGTTGAAAGCTTGTTTCTGTTTTATTGACCACTTTGCCTTTCAAGATGTCCCAGATGTAGCAGAGTAAGGAGCCAGACCAGCTTCAATGTGTTTATTGCCAGCTAACAGTGATCCTTTCCCAGGGCAACAGAGGTAGCTTTCGGATTTCACATCTAGCTTGTTTGTCTGCACTTTTTTCCTTCCCTCCAGACAGTTGCAGAAACACAGAAGAATGTTGGTCCTCAATAAATGATAACACATTTGGGATGGTCCAGGAGAACAAACGACTGAGGCATCATTGTTGGTTCATTTGGCACATGCACTGTTGCGTTTGGCTATATGAGTGGATGTGGACAGATACTGAGCTCAGTACTGGTTTGTCCAGGTTGTCCTTATACAAAACCCACATATCTGCATTTACCCTTGTGCCTTCTGGTAGCACCTCACACATCTGCGTGTCACATGGACAAGCTCACAACAGCCAAACTGGCAGAGTGGAAAGGAATTGTGAAGCTCTGGCTGGAACACACACTTGACACAAGGTATCTCACTGGAGAGATTGCCTGTGGTTGTTATCTTCTTCACAAAGCTCAAACACAGGGAAAAGCATAGTGATGCTGTCAGCAGAGAGTTCAGGCAGTCTGAGCTACTACAGATTGAAAAAAAACAAGTATCAAAATACTAATTTGCTGGTCAGCACATACATGGGTCTGGCAGGTCATTCAGACTTCCTGGACATCACCTTGCTAAGCACACAGCAAATCAGAAACATGCCTCAGTATGAGGCATGCAGTAATTACAAAAGGATGAATAAAAGGGCTATGTGTTTTCCATGTCATACAGTTCCATATTTTAGAAGCTGCCCTTTTCTTTGAAAATCCTATTTTCAGTACTTACACGAACGCTGTATGAGTAAGCAGTAGCCACAGTTAAGCATGTAAATCTATTTAAATTTGAATAACATTTTAGAACACTAAAGGAAATAACATTTCATAAGTAAAGTTTGTCATGATTTGAAATAGGGAAAAAAAAGTCTACAATAAGATTTCCATCTTGTTTTGCTTTGAATCAACATACACGTGAGTTTTTCAACTTGTAGAGCAGTGTCTTAAAATTAATGTGTTATGAAAGGAAAATGATTTTGTTACACTTTGCATGTTTTTCTTCCTTATCCAAGAGTCTTCTGACAGCCACCTAATGCCAATTTCAAATGTCCCTTCTCTTTATTGCAGATAATCGGAAGCATCTGCTCCATTCTCAGAGTGCACACTCCCATGCTTATAGCTGAAAATTCTGATCGCAGCATTTCCAAACATCTCTTTATCTTCCCAGCTTCAACAATATTTTCTAGCTCTGATCATGTACTGGAGTAAGAAATTGGTTATTTTAAGTAGCTGTTCCTTGATTTATGTCAATTTGAAGAAAATGCAGGATATGCTGTAACTTTCACGTCAATTATTTCTCTGCATGCCACCTGTGATCTAAAAAGGATGTGCTTTCCAAAAGAGATTCAGTGACTGGTGCTCAGTGATAGGTTCTCAACCCTTCCTGAATTTTTCCAAGTGTTGCAACTTGGCTGACATGCCAGTAGCAGTTTTGTGGTACAAAAGACACGGAGCATCAGAGGTCTGTCTATGAAAATGATCAGTGAGTGTGTGCAGCTTGTGACAGGTTTAGTCACGCAGGTGAGAGTGAAACAGGGTCTGCAGTTTGTATTCTGTCTGCGGAGGAGACTGCATTTGCCTGTAGATGGTAGTTCCTATTCAGCACAGTTCAGACACAAAATATACACGTTGCTGGTGCAGGGCAGCAATGCACATTCAGAGTTAAAGGAGCCTGGAGACTAGCCTGACTCTTACTTTCCTGCTTTTGATAAGTTTTGCAGAAGTTCTAACATATTCAACATCCCTCAAGCAATATATATCTTGAGTCTTAAGTTGATCATGTATTTTTTTTTATGTTGAGAATCATTAAGATCTTTAATTTATGTCTACAAGCATATTAGGTGTTCAGTCTTCCATAACAGTCAGTGAGATCCAACCTACAAAGCCAGTGGGGTCTAGTAAGGGACTCAGCCCCTGAGGTAGAGGGCCACTCCCCAGGCTCTCTCCACTGACTCTTTAGAGAGCTCAGACCTGTGTCCTTGTAATAATAACACCTATAAGTAGATGCCTAGGCCTAGTTGTGTTCAATTTCAAATTGGGCATTTTCCTGAGATTATCATTGCCCTGATGGGATCTGCTTTTGTAGAAGTTAATGGTGCTTTACATGAGTGCTTGGGGTACAGTTCTGCAAAATAGGGGACACTGGGATTTCTAAACCCTTCTTCCCATTCCTGGGCACTTTTTTCAAATCAAAGAAGATTAAAATTTCCTTTTCTTTCTCTTTCCCATGATCCTGTTACAACACATAAGCCTTTTAATCATAATCTCTCCTTAAATCATTATCTCTTTGAAGTAACTAGCACACATGGAGTTGTTTTTCTTTGTCTGCTGATGGCCTTGTTAATTGCAAGTTGCAGTGTAAAGGGTGACTGAAAACCTGTAGTATTGTAGCCTGGACTCCAGTCAGACCCCTTTTCAACAAGCAACCCAGCCTGGCTTCCCATCCCTCCACAGGGGAAGGTCCTCACTGCTTCCTTCACCTCTTTTGTGTTATCATCTCCCTTTAACTTCTTTCTTAACCTTACACACTTCCCTTCATGAGCACCACAACCCATCTTCAGATTCTCTACCTCTTAAAAACTTTCCCTTGTAGCTAACATTTGCTGACACAGTTTTTCTTTTTCTTGAAAATAGTGTGACCCCTTTGTGAACTTCTTCCTGCAGAGAACATTTCTGCAAAATAATATTTGTGAAAAGCTTCAACTAGCTGACAGATTGCAGCAAGTCACTTCTTTCTCTGGAGATTTTTTTCCAACAGTCATGCTCAAGTGCCTGGGTCTGGGCAAGGCTGGCTCCATGGCTGCTGTACATACCCAAGAACTGCCTGATTCATGCAAATCAAGAAGGGCAAAATGCTTTCGGATGAGGAAGGGTATGTCTATGCAAGCAGATGCCTCCACATGTAGCACATCTCTAGTCTGGAAGCTTTGTACTCTGTCTAGTATATTCTGCTTAGGAAGGCTTGATGTATCAGCTCAGTTGTCTGATGTCCACTAAAGGAAGGGTCAAAGAGTTACATAATTGTTTGGGTTGGAAGAGACATTTAAGCTCAAGTCCAACCACAGCCTAACCCTGCCTTGTCCTCCTCTAGATCAGGTCCTTAAGCACAACATCTATTCGCCTTTTAAATACCTCCAGGGATGGTGACTCCACCACTGCCCTGGGCAGCCTATTCCAATACTTGACAACCCTGTTAGTAAAGAAATTTTCCTGATATATAACCTGAATCTGCTCTGGTGCAATTTGAAACCATTTCCTCTCATCCTATTGCTAGTTACCTGAGAGAAGAGGCCAACCCCACCTCTCTACAACCATCTTGCAGATACTTGAAGAGAGCAATAAGGTCTCCCCTCAGGCTCCTTTTCTTCCCTCAGCTGCTCCTCAGAAGACTTGTGCCCTAGACTCTTCACCAGCTTTGTTGCTCTCCTCTGGACACACTCCAGGTAAAGACAAACTACATCAGTCCACACAATTAATAGAAAACCATATTCATCTACTATCTTTTTTTTATTTCATATTGTTTCTGCATCACCCAGCTGGCCACCTCCAACACTGTTGCTCTTCTTGCTGGGAATCCCATAAGATTAATTAATTTTGAACTTTCTCTGCTTTTGGATGTTTTTTGTGGAAAGCATAACAGGTCTAACAGACTTGCTTCGGAGATGTTCTTTAGAGAAGTGGGCTAGCACTCAAATAAGGTACTTTAAATTTCATTGCACCAGCCTCTCTAATGGCCTTTGCAATCCGAATAGAGGAGTGGTTAATGCAAGATATCAGGCTTCTGGAACCTAGTATTAGATCTGTTCAGAGATGATGTAGAAAAAGTGAAGAGTCAGAAGATCCATAATTACAATCCTTACCTGTTCCCAAGCCTGCTAGTCACTCTCAATTTCTTTTTTCACCATTTTTGTCTTCACAAATGATTGGCAATATCAGACCACAGGTCATCAACTTAGTGAGAAGAAAATGTCAGTGCAACCCAAGAAGAGCATTTAATAGCTAAATGGCTTTTCTTGACTAACCACTCACACTTGTAAATTAATCATGCTGCAACAGTCTCAATCTAGGCTAACTCAACATACCAATTTAACTTATTTTCTGTGTTCTGAATGTGGAAACATTAAATCTAGGTCAATATTTTCAGTGAATTCAATAAATTATTCACTGAGTCAATTATTTTCTCAAGATCTTTTGTACCACAAATTTTCTACCTCATGCCACAGAACCATTTTAGCATTCAAAGAAAGAAAAATTGTTACCTGCAAGGGAACTGTGCAGGAATGCATGTTAACTCTGAATTTAACATTGCTAGATATAGCATAGCAAGAGGTAAGCAAATTTCACCCCACCACATATATTATTAACTTCAGACTGAGACATACTTGTGTCTATATCAGCTTATTCATGAAGTTAAGAAGGTGAAAATCCTCAATTAATGCAATAAAATTTGTATTTTCCCAGAAGCAAGTGATTAAGCAATTTGTCTAACACTAGATGGAAACTGTAGTATAGCTTCATATCATTTGCCTGATTTTTTTAAAGAAAGACATTCTCACAGTTTAGGAAATCATAAAGTTTGGGGTTTTTTTTGCTTAGTTCTATTTTGATTTTTTTTTCAGCTTACATGTAGGATTGTCAAAATCCCACCAAAGTAAAAATTAAAATTATAAATTATAAGCAAAAAATGGATAATATTCCCTGCCTTTGTTAGATTTCTAGGCTTCTGACAGAAGTGAACTGTAAGAAAAGGTTGAATGAAAGATATGGACATCTGACATAGAAAGTTGAATTAGCAGTTCTAAAAATAAGGGTTGGGCAGACAAAAGAAAGGGAAGAATACAAGCAGGATGCAAAGAGATGGTTTGGAGGGCACACTGGGAGTCCTGCATGATGAGGAGGGGCAAATTTGGATACACAGCCATAAAAATTCAGAGAGCTCAGATGTGGCAGATGAAAAGTTGAAAGGAAGTCTTCCAGTACAATCCCGTCAAGAGTGACATGCTCACCGTGCCACTCTTATGCAAAGCCACCCCAGCAGCTGTACTGGTAATGAGTGCCTTGAACTGAGATGCTGCCATAGAAGTTTCTGTCGCATCGGCCAGCTGATGCTCATCAGCTGTGGCAGATGTTGCTGAAACTGGCAAAAGTGTCCCACTCTGTCAAATTTGCTTTCCCTTCTCTCTTAAGTGCCTTTTTTGCTTTTCATCGCTGTCACAGCCATCCTTGGAAACAGGTCCCCTTCCTCAGTTGCGTCTTCAGTGAAAACTCGAGAGCATCAGGCAGGAAGGACCACGCAGTCAGAACCTCTGCACCCGCTCACTTCCAAAAAGTAAACCTTTCTCCTTCTCTGCAGCCATGGCCTGCTAATGGTGTTGGTCCTAGGAGTAAACTGCTAGTGCTGTTAGGAGTAAACTGCTAGTGCTGCTCTGCTGAGTTTGGATTTGAAATGTTCAGCACGCCATTCGTTAGAGCTGTAATTATTAATAGGTATTTTAAGAAGGCATTGGTGTTGTGCATTATTGTTTTCACAGCTTTAGTTCTGATGACTAAGGAACTGCAAGAAAGAAGAGAGAGACTGTTTTCACAGTGTCACACTTGGATGTGTTTAGGCAGAACTTTTTATCTTCAAGTTGAAGAAAGCATTCTGAAAAGCCCTGTTTTTAATGGGTTTTCCATTTGTATTGGCTAATGTATAGGGAAGACAGCTCAAATAACAACAATGTCCACATCAAATTAGATGCTGCTGAAATCAGAATCTATGATATCCTTAGTTCTGAGTCTTTTTCCCAAGCCGTTCACTGTCAGGGGTTATCTAATCGCATAATATTTTACACAATAAATGCAATCATTGTGGTTTGTTGGCATATCTTACATCTCTATTGGAAGAAGCTAATTAGGCCATATTTTTCATGTACAGGATGAACTACCTGAGCTCTGATACGTGAATGTTGCGGTGATTAGCAGTGGTGAAATGTACAGCTATAGACTTTGGATTTGAACTTCACCAGTAATAACAATAATGTACAGTGTTTTCCATTAACCCACTGAGGTTTTGGGAGAGTGAATCCTTCTGAAGACCGAAGGTGATGAGTACATACACTGATCCTAGTGTGGTCTCCTTCTTGACTGTCTTGACTGTCATCCAAAAGCTTCCATAATGCAAACATTAATCTTTAAAATGAGTCAGCAGGTATATCACATACAAATCCTTTCTGAGGCATGGGCATATCATGAACCACATGGCAAATCCTTAATAGGGTTTCAAGTACATTTGCAAAGCAGGCTGTTAGAAGCATTTTGTTGCATTTAAATGGCATAAAAGGTTGGGTTTATTCTAAGCTTATGTTTGACATTTCCAATTTAATACAAAACAACAGAAACAAACTAGAAGTTAGCTCTGGTACCTATTTTTAGTCAGGAGAAGTGCCTAGCACAGTGCGGCTTACATGACAGGCCCATTTCCTGTCGCAGGACACTCCCATCAATAAAAAAGGAGAGATTGGGAAAGCCAGGGATAAGAAATTAAATCTGTGAAGCACCTCTTTTTGAGAGCAGGACAGGAAATGGTGAGAACAGACATTTATTTTATTCCAAGTGTCTCAGTTCTAGGGAAATAAGCAAACGTAGCGTGAGTTGTATTGGCAAGCAGTGAGTCATTGATCCATTTTGTTGCTAAAAGTATGGAAGAAGTGTCCCTTGAGGTAGAAATAAACTGTTGAATTGGGAGCTTTACCCTCAGCTGGGGTAGAAATCATTTTCTACAGCTCCCTTGTTGTGCCTGACCATGTGAATTTCTGAATTTAAACACATAATGGAAAAGAAATAGCCAAGGAATGACAGCTAATCAACTCTTATTTTCCCAATAGCCCCTTTTACTTTATCTTTGTGGTGGTGCCTGATTTTGTGCTGCTACTATAGGCAGTACGTGGTCTCTCCTGGTTTCACAGAATGATTCTACTGAGTGCAACAAATACTTGCTGAATATTTTATCATTTAGAAAAAGAAAAAAGCTACAGGCCCGATTCTCTGTTACTTGCATGTGAAAAGGCATCTTCTATGTTTTCCTTGTCATTGCTTGACTCCCCTAACACACCCTTTCACCCTAAGGTAGATAAGGGACCTTCCTCCTCAATGACCTCAGCTATGTGCCTGCTGATGACAAGTTTATGGCCAAAAGAGGGGACATTAGGACCCAACCTCAACCCTAGTGCCATGGATTTCCACCAAGGAGCCCCAGTGAGAGAGAGACACCACTGCAGCTGGTGCTTCCCACAGAAGCAAGGAAAGGTTGCTACCCAGTTGCACCAATGACTCCCTGACTTCATCTTGGACCTGCATGGTAACCCTTCCTCCAGGTGGCTAAAAGGATCTGTACTACCTCTGCCACCACAACCCCAGGTCCCACTAACATTTAATTAATTGTATTTGCAGCCTTAAAATCCAGACCAGCCCAATAGATTATCCAATTTGACCTCTCTCAGGCTATTGAACAACAACAAAAAACCCCACAAAACAACAACAATACCAGTTTCTGTCTCACCTAAGTGTGAGTTGGGCGGTATTTTTCTATGTGATTTCAGAGCAATGCAGGATTCAGAATTTGATATGGGGTTTATTTCTTCCTTAAAAGAGTGTTTAGTGCTTCTGCTTGAGCCTTTTTTTTACCATGGAAAAATAGAGAAGAAGTAAGGAGAAACAAATAAACAGCAAAACACATTCTGGAGAGAGAGAGGGAAGGGGCAGATGAGGAAAGGGAAATGTCAATATAATCAGCACTGCTGAGATGGAGATGTTCCAAGCCTGTATCAGGACAAGTGATCATTCAGCTTGATCTTGGCTTTGTCAGGAGCACAGAGCCTAACCCTTCATTCACTGAGAACAGACTCTCCCTCCTATATCAACTGCATTTTTACAAAAGTCAGCGTTTTCCTTAAGAAAACTTTTACAGATTCTCTTCAGTATTGAAGACTACCAGCCTTGCCAAAAGAGGAGCCTTAGGTTTCTTGTTATTCCCATCCTCTGACTCCTCAGAGTGTCATCTGTCATCTTTCAAATATTTTTCTTTTTGTCAGACTGTGACTTTTTGATTAGGGTTTTTTCCCCTTCTGTCCAGTTGCTTTTCCATTTTTCTCCTTCATGCTGAAGTAAAAGGTTTTCTCTTGTTGTTGCAGCACAGCTCCCTTTATGTTTCACGTTCTATTTCTGCAGTGTGTTGTATTTAATAGGAGACATTTCCAAAAGGGCTGAGGGTCAGACTTTCAAGTTCGCAGCACTTAACGGCTGTGTATGTTTGAACTGAACATTCATTCAGACAGCTATAAAGGTTCCCTGTTTCACAGCACCTCATGAGCATGGCCATGCAACACAATGCATTGCTGCCTTACAGATTCCTGAAACACATCCTGGTGAGCCAGGAGAAGCCATATGAGGACCAAAGTCAGGATTTTGGTGCCAGTGTCTGAGCAACATGTTCCTCCAAAGGACTTCAAGTCCACTGACACAGTGGTATTGTCCCTATCCAATTGGGGAACTTGGCCTTCCAGTACCTTAAAGGGGTTTACAAGAAATGACTTTTTAGAAGGGCATGTAGTGACAGGACAAAGGTGAATGTTTTAAATCGGAAGAGGGTAGATTTAGATTGGATATTAGGAAGAAATTCTTCACTATGAGGGTGGTGACTCACTGGAAAAGGTTGGCCAGAGAAGCTGTGGCTGCCCCCTCCCTGGCAGTGTTCAAGGCCAGGTTGGATGGGGCTTTGGGCAGCCTGGTCTAGTGAGAGGTGTCCCTGCCCATGGCAGGGGTTGAAACTTGGTGATCTTTAAGGTCAGTTCCAGACTGAAACATTCTATGATCTTATGAATTATGTCAAGTGTTTTCTGTTTTGCAGTGGACACTCTGTCCATGAGAGATTTGTTATAAAAAATTCTGATTTTTTTCTGCATTTTTGCTGCTACCCATGTAAAATGATCAACTTAAATTGCATAATGTGTCCACAAATAAAAACAAAAACTAAGTGTTTTATAAATCATCTGATATTCTAACAGTATGCTGTTTTCTGACTTCGGATGACTCATTGTCATATTCATTTGTTAGCTTGTTCAACTATTAAATGTAACATGCTCTATAGCAAGTGACCCATTTCATTTTCTATTCTATTTTTGCCTTTTTGGAGCATTCCAGTCCATTTTTTTTTCCTTAGTCTGAGTACCAAAGGTTAATATCTCACAAGTTGACATCTAAACAAAAGTGGGCCATGGTGACTGCTAAATGAGCAAGATAATTATAATTGTGCAACTTTAAGCATTTCTTCCACCAACTTTCTATAAATAAAAACTTTCCTCAAAGGTTTCAATACAGCTCAGTTATGATGTAATACTAACTATAAAAATTATTCCCAAATTCAAATAATACTGAAGTTGTGAGTAGCAAGACAACTGCCATAGAACTGTATAGAAATGTAATTTCTTTAATGTAACTTCTTTAGATATTTGCTCAAAGTAGAACACCTTTTGATTATTTACAGCCACAGACTTTAAGCACAAAGGACATCCTTATATCAGATACTCTTGCTGATTAATACATCTTGATTAAGACATATTGATGGAACATGATCACTGATACCATTAAAGAATGAATAGATCTTGAACACTTTAATAGTGTTCAAGAATTTTGATGTCTGGTAAGCTCTGTGACTGTTTTAATATATTGTAGTAACAGTATTGCGCTGATTTCTTTTAGGTATTTTTCTCCTCTTTGCTGCGCTTGTGGATCTACTACAGGTTCTTTGCTATTTGTGTCAAATGCATTTCAAAATCTGTGTGCCTTTCCTCTCACTCTACACATTTGTTTTTTAGCTCTTCCCCCTCTCTTCCAAGAAGGCCAGTGTAAATAAATGATTTCTGAGGCCATAAAGGCTGTGTAAAATGTCTGAATGACAAAGTAATGAACACTCTTTGTGACTGGAGTCAGCACAAGTATTTATTGCTAAGCAACAAAGACTGATGTCAACGAGTTTTGCCAAATGCAGATGGTGAGTAGGTTTGTTGAAAAAATGAAATCACTCTAACATAACTCTTTACAGTGGATTCTAATATAACAGAAATAAAATGCATTCAATGGTCAGAGAGAAGGGTTCTGCAGAAAGGAATGAGGTTAATTTAATAATAGTTTCTTCTGGCTTGGCCTGTATTTTAGGGAGTTGCTCATATGTGAGAGTATTGCTAATCTATCTTGGCAAGCCTTAAGGAAGAAAAAACATCTGCAAAGCTTCCCTAAAGTGCCTGCCCTCTCTGAAGCTGCTGTTTGGAGTGTTATTGAGAACAAAGGAAGGACACAATACCTCGTACCTGGTTGGAGGGGGTGTGGTTTTGGAAAAGTACAACATTACTGGTCACTTTGTTCTCTTACAGCGTCAAGGATTTGTATTCCTGTTCAGCAATCGCCTTTGTGTTCTCTCTCCGAACAACTCACCAGGTATGACTTGTGGGCTGAGATTGATGATTATGTCACCACAACGTTGAATGTGTGCCCTACGGGGATTGTCCACCGAACTCTTTTGTCACTGCTTGAGACCAGATCTGCCACAATGGAGAACACACTAATTTATCTGCTCTAAGCATACTGATGAAAACACAGTAATCTTTATGCATATCCTTTAGGCAGTGCTCACTGTCAAAATCAGATGCAAATTTTCCTTACTCCTATAGAGAGATGACAAAAGCATGCCTTAGTCTCAAGCCATAAGTAGTCCTGCCCCTCTGCGGGAGCAGTGTGTTAGGTCTGAAGAACATGAAACTAAATGGCTATTGGTTAGCACTTAAAGACTATGCTGGAGGCAATCTGTTCTGATTCAGTCAATCAAACTGCTAAACTAATTTGCTATACAACCTTGGGTGCAAGTTCATCAAGGAAGCACCTATCTCCTTCTCTGGAAGTCATCTCACTCACATGCCTTGCTCACCCTCCCAGAAACAATCTGTTTGTATTCAGCTTAGATGATTTCTGCTGTCCAACTCTCAAATGTCCCTCGTTTTTTGTGTACAGAGATCCAGTTCTCAGCCCAGAATTCCTGCTTCTTGTCCCTGAACTGGACGACATGGAAAGACAGACGTATTCCAATCCTCTCAGCCTCTACAGCAAGTCACACTTGCTGTACCAATAGTTATGTTGGTGTGGGTCCCGGTAGTAGCTGTCATAGGATAAGGACACAAAAGAGTGTGATGATGGCAGTAGAGTATGTACATACAGAAAGTGGCTTAATTTCCTTCAAAGCAAAGATGTTGCACCTTGGGCAACTCATTAAATGAGCCTCTTGCATCTGAATGAAAAATGGAATTTGTATGAAAATTGCTATCTTAACCTGAGTGAAAGCAAGATCAGCCAGAGCTCACGTGGAGCTCAGCTGGGGAAAAAATTGTTTTACTTGAAGCTATTTTTATTTGTCTTAGTTGTGTTAGGCAACCAGCCATAATGCATCATACAGCAACAGCAGAAAAAATATGAGTGACTGCTTAGAATTAGGTAAATTTGCCTAATAAAAACATTGCTCAGTTTTGAATAGTGATTGCATTTGAAAAAATGTTAAAGAAAGATTGTTGGTTTTTTTGCCAATCACTTCAGTGCTTTGATGTGTTGTCAGTGCTTTGTACTTTCACCTAGACTAAACCACACAGGAATGTGTCCAGATTGGTCTTGAATGTCTCCAGAGAAGGAGACTCCACAAACTCTCTGGGCAGCCTGTTTCAGTGATCTGTCACCCTCACAGTGAAAAAGTTCCTCCTTATATTCAGATGGAACTTTCTAAGTTCCAGTTTGGAAACAATTCCCCTGTTTTTTTCGGGTCTTGAGTTATTCACAGACTGTTCACATTTGCAGCTCACTACTGGATATTTGCCCACATGGTATCTTTCTGGTGTCTGATGAGGCAAAAAATAATCCTAAACAGCAAAACAGGTGAATTGGTGAAAGTGGCAGTGACATATTCTTAGTAACCAATACAACCTGAGAATTGATTGCTTGTTTGAAGATATTTTTAGGAGCAGTCAGCTTTTCAAATATTTAGGATACAGTGAAAAATATCAGCTGGGCAATGCAAATTTATTTGAATTTCAGCTGTTTAATCACAAACTTTTTTATCTGTTTGAATTGGGGGAGGGGGTGTGGAATTCCTGATTTTTCAAACAGTTCTATTCACTATGCTTTTTCTCCTCCTCATCAGGCATATGTACAAAGCCACAAAATTCTGTTTTCTCCATCTTTAATGCACTGCTGAGATATCTAGCACTCATGTCATTTAGTCTTAAAAGCTATTAATGCACTTGGTAAAGATGAAAAGTGAAATATGAAATCTTGTCAAGCCTCCTGAAAGCTGTAGTCAGTCTTTTTTTTAATAAATGTTTTTCAGGAACTCAGTTTTGTCTCTGATAAATGCACTTTTCAAAGTGTAGCACTGTAGATTGGAAAAAATCTCTTGACAGCAGCTAGATTCTGAACGTTATTTGCCTGCAAAACATCCAGAGTAGACACAGGGACAGCATAAACTTTTCAACATCACAATTCTTTGCCCTTGAACTAGTCAGACCATCTGTAGACTTGAGAGGAGACTTCCTTTTCCACATCTATTCAGCTGTCAGCCTTTCTGCTGAGCTTGGAAGCAAGGGTTTGAGTTAGTGTCAAAATATGATGATAGATATTAAATATTTAGCATTGTGGGCTTGGGTATCAAGTTTCCACATGCCTCTGGAGTGGTAAGATCATTTTATGTCTTTTGACCCAACAAGTAGATGCTGGTTGTTCTTCACAAAGGCAATGTGTCCACCAAGCCAGGACCGGAGACACCGACTGCTCAGCCACCAGTAGCCCTGGGCATCCCCAGTTGGTTGCTGGGGGCCATATGCTCAAAACCCTGGAGTGGGTAGAACATCCTCAGGCTGACCTTACACTTCGTAAATCCCAGACAATTTCTGAAGCCACGGGGCTTCTTGAAACACTTGGGTTTCTCACCCAGCATGGCCAGTATGTTTCAGCTTCTCTTAGGGGGCAGCAGGCAAAAGTGATGCCAAAGACTTACAAAGTTTCTTGTCACACAAGGTGCTTTATAATATCTTCTGTAAAACAAGTTTATCACATCAAGTGCAGAGTATCTTACTCTACTTTCTTCCCAGTCATGTTCTCTTATAACTGGAAGGTTGCACTTCATGCCCCTAAGTTGTAAGGGACATGGAATCTGCACTCAAAATTAGTACAATATTACTGAGTATATTACACTGTCTACCCATGAATTTTGAATACAGCAAACTTAAATTAGAATATAAAAGGACTTTAAAACTTTATGGAATATAGAAATTTACTGTCATTGTGCTCTGATTTCTGAAATAATGGCCCTCATTTCAAATTTATCATGAGATTTCAAAAAGGAAGACCCTTCAACCCTTATGGAAAACTCTGAAGAAATAGTAGTAGTAGTAGTAGTAGTAGTAGTAGTAATAGTAATAGTAGTAATAGCAACAGCAAGAATAAGAATAAGAATAAGAATAAGAATAAGAATAAGAATAAGAATAAGAATAAGAATAAGAATAAAGAATAAGTTGTTATTATTATTATACTTCAGCAATCAAGAAGTAAATTGAGATGAATAATCAGTCTCCATTTACAAACTTTCCTATGGTTATGCAAACCTTACATAGAATAAATACCATTAAATTGCAACCATATGTAATGTTATTTGCACTTTGAACTATACCATAGATTAGGCAAACCTAGTCTAATCAGATCTCTTTGTATTCATGTGATAATTATTGGCCCACAGCTTCTGAAGTCTGAGCAGATACTATATCTGTCTTTCAACCAAAAGCACACAGCAAATGCCCTTTGAAAATCAACTCTTCCCTTCAGAGTAAGGTGGAGTCTGGAAAATTCCACTGAGTATGGAATAAAGTAAATTGCAGGGAATATCTTTCTTCAATATTAATTTAGAACAACGTTGGTATATTACTACACCCTTATAAAAATCTAGTATATTAGAAACAGTAAAATATTATGAGCTATTAAACCCTGATGTTGATTTGGTGTATGTGTCATTTGGCTGCTAGCCAGTATTGTCAAAAGGCTGTGAAATGATCCCATTCTAGTGTGAAGATAGAACAGTTTGAAAGCCTTGATTTAATTTGATTCTTTTTGTCCAGAAGTGTCATACCCTCCCCCCCCACAAACACTCACATTAATAAAGGGGCTGCAATACACACTGTAGTGTGACAAAATGTGAACATGTCTCTTCCCTTGGAGAGAACTGGGAAGATCATTTGAGAATACAACTGTCAGCTGCTCCTGGCTGCGGTCCCAGAAGCCTTCTGTTAAACCTGACTCCAAAATTCAAACTTTCAGCTACGTCAGGATGTATCAAATGCAAGTGCATTCATTTAGCTCCATGGATATATTGAATTATCTGGTAACTCACTAACAGTTCCTATCTTGTCTTTTTAGAGGGATGGAGGAAAATAACAGGCCTCAAAGGAACTACTTTTCAGAACAAGCACGTTTTCTCAGTTCTTTCTTATAGAAGGAAACAAAAAGGTAAGTAGAAGCAGGTGGCATTTTATTTCAGAAAACCATCACTCAGAATTACGCCATTTAAAACCTCAATAACTCAGGTAACTTGTTTGCTATAGGACGTATGTTTGCTGTTATGTCCATGAGTTCCTGTATCCATTGCTGTAAAATGTTTGAGAGAAATGAAGTCCAGCTCTGGCACCAAAAATCAGTGGTACCTAATAACCAGCCAGAGCAAACATTTTCCACTGTTTCTTATTAAAATCGTGCTTGACAGAGATCTAGAGATCTTCTTTGACTCTCAAGTCAGCTTCTGGAGGAAATAAAATACCATAAACAGAGATGGACGGTTGTATTGATCTTTATGGTGATGAAAATTAGGATACTGAAATGCCAGGTATACTGAAATGCCAAAATTTTGATTGACTTTAAAAAAACAAATTCTGGGGCTTTAAAACTTTTTAATTCAATCACATAAAAAGGTCAACAGAATTTAGCTGCTCTTTAAAAAATGAAAAAGGACAAAAAAATGTCAATGGATCTTTTATACTCCATAAGATTCAGTCTTTGGAAATATGCATCTTGCTTAATAATTAGGCAGCTATATCGTACTTGTATAAACTGTAAGGTGACATGCACAAGTGGATTTAAAGCTAATCCATGTATTTGTGTGGTTTTGCTGTGTGTCTTCTAAACTTTTTCACCACTCAAAACTTGGTTTCTCTGAACCTAGGGCTCAGGGACACCCTTGCTGCAAGAAGAGTAGAGTGAGGAATCCCAGAATGTTAGGGGTTGGACCTTGAAAGATCATCTAGTTCAACCTCCCTGCCCAAGCAGTATCACCTAGATTAGATCACATAGGAAAACATGCAGATTGGTCTTGAATGTCTCCAGAGAAGGAGACTCCACAATCTCTCTGGGCAACCTGTTCCAGTGATCTGTCACCCTCACAGTGAAAACATTCTTCCTTATATTCACATGGAACTTCCTATGTCCAGCTTGTACCCATTTCCCCTTGTCCTATCACTGGCCATCACTGAGAAGAGCCTGGCTCCATCCTCGTGACACTCAGCCTTTACATATTTATAGAGATTAATGAGGTCATCCCTCAGTCTCCTCTTCTCCAAGCTGAAGAGACCCAGCTCCCTCAGCCTGTCCTCATAAGGAAGATGTTCCACTCCCTTCATCATCTTGGTGGCTCTGCACTGGACTCTTTGAAGGAGTTCTAAGTTTCAAGGATTTCTATGTTTCAAGGAGCCAGCCTTGCTGTCAAAGGAGAGTAACTGCTACTACAGGTCCCATGAAATCACCACCGGCCCTTCCCTGGTGGCAGCAACCAGTTGGGTTTGCAAAATTTAAGGATAGATAGCCAGGACAGATGGGCCATGGTTGTTCAGTTAGGCTGGCACTGCCCACTTTGCCTGTAGTCGAAGTGATCCCTGTTACAAAACAGGATCTCCAGGTAGCTTGTGCTATGTTCATGAAGAAATCATGTCAGGGCTTTGTGAAGAACAAAGAGGAATATTCCACTTTCTTTTAAGATTTCTACTGTTGTGCTGCTTACATTGCAGAAGTGGTAAGACTATAAAGATAGAAGCTAAGAATCCTCAGCTCAGGAATCCAGAGAAACCTGAGGCGATGGTAATTTGTTATCCAAAACCAACATGGATGAATAGTGATTTCCTAGGGTACACAATTTATTAAGACAAGATCCATTTTGTCCGTTGATGTTAGAAAAAAATCAGGAGGAGAAAATATTATCATCTTGATATTCCCTTAATAATCTCTATTTCTCTATGACAATAGCACACAGAAAGTTACAACATGTAGAGGATGGTATGAAGCTCTTAACAATGTCACTAAACTCCCAGCACAAAACAAAAGCCCCAGAAACTCTATTAGCAATGAGCACTATTCAGTGTGATAGTTCCAGTAACACATCTACTGAATTGCATGCTTGCTAATTCTGAAAAACACCTCCATATGAGACAAGAGTAAAAGACATGACATAAAGTACACAGTTTACACCAAAGCTTTTACAGAGGAGTAGCTGCTTCTATAGTTGCCTGGAATTGTCTCAGCTAACAAAGCTTGGAAAGATGCTGTAATGCTGTTTGCTAAGACCAGTTATGGTTTACATAATGGTATAACCTTATTCCTGAATTTTCCACTCTGCTTATGCTGCCACAACAATAGCTAATTGTCTGCCTTCACAGAGTCACTGAAGTATTAAAATCTCTTGAGTCCGTCTCCACTCTCTGCACTCCTTGGATGTAACTGCAGTGGAGTCTGCTACATGTGCTTTGTAAAGCTTGTTGGGGTCCCATCACCCCAAAGTGATTAATCACCATTGTGTCTGCTTTCAATCAAGACCCTATTTATCATGGTTAAATATTTGTGTCAGACATGTTTGTCATATATGTGGTCTTAGAAAATATAAAGTAAGTTTAAGATAAATTTCACAATGTCAGAGTTAAAAAGTGAGGAAGAATAGGGTGAGCTTTCCCCGCTCACAGAAGCAAGCAGTTATTAATTATCTAGTCAAGGACTTTTTTTTTTCCTAGCAAAAGACATTTGCATCTCTGAGAAACTGAAGTAAAAACACTTATTTTAATTGAGAAGAATGATCAGATGGTCTCTTAGATAATGAAGCAAAGGAATGAGTTTCAGGAAGTAAGATTAGATCTGTCTGAGCTCTGTAGAATATTTCAAAGGAGAAATTTCTTATAAAAGATAAAACTCTGTCCCAAGGGAGGGAAAATTAAGTATGTGCCATAGGACTAGCTCACTCCTCAGCGTATTCTACTGGTCTACTCTGCTGGGCATGCAATAGTGTCACAGACATTAGCAATTGCATGTCTGGGAATATGTAAACCCACTAGGTTTCTGCCTCTCCTGAGAAAAGGACTAATTTGTGGGATAACAAATACTGGGAGGGTGAGAAAAGGTGCATTTCTGGAGCAGAAGTCATCAGCCCCATTCCTCCTGTCCCCCAGGAGCAAGAGGACCTGCATGCCCAGACCCCAGAGCTGTCTTGCTATTCCTGCTAAGGCTCCACCTAACTTCCACAGTGGAAGAAACCTGCTCGCTCAGCCTTGGGATGTCAAAATTAACGTCTGCCTACTCAACTAATGAGCCCTGAGCTGGTTATTGAAAATGTATCAAGCATCTCGAGTTTCTCATTAAAAAGCCTGCTTTTGCAGATCTCAAACCATTTATGCAGCTCTTGTCTGAATTTTCTTTAGTTCTTCACCGTTTTCGAAGCACAGACCGTCTTTTAGTAGCAGCACCACTAATTCTGCAGACAGGGTCATTGCTGGCCCTCTGCCCCTCCTCTGCCCATATAACCAAAGAGCCCTTGCCTTCACCTTAAAAGAGGATTAATGCTAGCATCAGACAGATCAATCACGCTTGTTTTGGTACTTTATTCATACCTCACTTTTTTACGTGTCACCTCAGTCTGGGATACAGATGTATCTGATTTTAAAAGCCTTTTGGTTTCATTTTGTTCTTCTGGTGAAGCTAATACTGCCAATTCCTTCCACCATGGAAGCAGAGAAGCAGCTTGCAGAGAGGTCTAAAGGCTCAGCATCTTCCAAGGTGGGCTGGATAGTTCCACAACACCTATACCTGTTACAGAGGTTGTTACAGAGACCTTTAGAAGAGGAATTCAGCTACTGTAGTGCTGCTTGCTGACTACACCATGGTCAGGATTGCATCCCATCCAAATAAAAATACAACCAACTATGGTGAGGGCAAAAAGAGGAACTCTCTTGACAGGAATTCTCTGTATTTGTAAATGGCTAAGGGGTAAGATACCAGGAGGGGAGGTAGAGCTTGATAATATGTAGCTTGGTTCTTTGGGTTCAGATCAATAAAACATGTACACTACAAATAATGCTGTCTGTGGAGATCATTGTATCAGCTCCAGTGCTTCCTCTGAGAGGTGAGAGGCTCTTCTGAATATCTCAGGAGTCAAAAGCGGACAAAAGGTAACAAAACAGGGGGGAGGACAGAGATGGGTAAAAGCAATTAGGAACTTCCCCACTATTCAGGAACTAGACAAAAGTTTCTTGGAGCACAGCAAAACTCCCAGTAGGAACTGCTCTTTTCTACCTGGGAATGGATTTCTGAAGAGTTGAATATCTCTGTGAAGATGGCTTTACAAGGTCAGAGGAATGAGATATCTCTAAGGAAAGCCCTGATGTTCTGTCTTGTCTTTACCCACTGTACTTTGTGCTCAGGCCCTGTCTTTCCAAAACACTGCATGACAGCCCCAGAAAAGCAGCTCTGAAGACTATAGGAAGGCTGTGCTTTTGAAGCTCCACTGACACATGCTGAACTCAGCATCTGCAGATAGTGCGCTTTTTTTTCACTCTCTGGGCTAATTATCCATAAATTCTAAATTAAATCACCATCGAATATTTTCAGATTCTGATTAGCTCTCCTTCAAAACAATTTAAATTAAAAATTATCTTAAGCACATACCCATAGGGCCTAGACAGGTGTCCTCCTACGGAATTAGTTTAAGAATAACTTTCCTTGGTGATTTAAGCTGACCTAGATGGCTTTCTGCTGAAATAGGTGGTCACATCATCTGCTGTAGCATCTTGACTTTAGGAGAGTAAACTTTACCTAAGGGCAGTACTTCCTACAGTGTTTCAAAAAGATCCCCAAGAGAAATGTCTCACTGAGTGCTCTGACATGTCATAGCCTCTTCATAAAATCCTGTTTAAATGAAAACATCACAGTTAAAAAACACAACCAAAAAAAAAAAAAAAAAAAACCCAAAAAGTCAATCCCAAACCACCACAAAAAAGATTCTATGACTGGGATGGGGCCATGGATGGCTATGTC